>JALLLS010000108.1:0-101343 GCA_025094145.1 Spinellus fusiger | reverse complement strand
GAAGTCTTGCATTGTGCTACTACAGTGGCTCCTAACAAAACGATGGTATTTTTTCATACCCCGGTATAATTCTGCAATAGGAAATACTTATTTTTTGTAATAAAAACACACATTAAACACACAGTAGAGACTTGTAAATTGGATGAAGTAAAAAAAAAGTCAACATGATATTATATACAAGTTTATTAGGTGGAAACTCTTAATATTTGGTGTTTCCACCCTTGGCCTCAATGATAGCCTTGCATCTCCGCCCCATGTTGGCAATAAGGGTGTCTGTAGTGTCCTTGGGAATATTCTCCCATTCTTCCAACAGAAGCACCTCCAAATCCTGAAGGGAGCTTGCTGGGGTCATCCTCTTTCTTATTGCTCTGTCAAGCACCTCCCAAAGATGCTCTATTGGGTTCAGTTCGGGGCTTTGTGAGGACCACCCCTCCATAGTGGCAATGCTCTCTTGTGCCTTTCACAACCTGGACTCTCTACTCTTGTGGAAGCTGGCATTGTCCTCTTTAAGAACATAACATACCACTGGATTAAATGCCTTGAGTCGAGCCAGCTCAGGGCAGTATTTATCCTTTAAGATCTCAATGTATCTTCTACTGTCTATACTGCCCTTCACAGGCGCCAATCTCCCAACACCTTCACCAGAGAAAGAACTTTACACCATTACACTACCACCACCAAAATTCATGGTGGGCTTGAAATTCTTTGAGAGCATCCCCTCCTTCTTTCTTCATACCACTTGGGTAAGGTTGTTGGTCCTCATCAGTTGGTACTTTGACTCATCGGACCATATGGTTGTCTTCCAGTCTTCCTCAGTCCAATGGAGGTGGGTCTTAGCCCAAGCAAGCCTCAGCCTCTTGTGTTTAATAGTGAGAGAAGGTTTCTTGACCACCCTGCAAGAAAACAGGCCAAACTTCATCATTTTTCTAAAAGTGTTAATGCACATTTGGGTAGTCATTTGCTTGTGAAGCTGATCTATTGTCTAAGATGAATCTCTTGCCACTTCGCGACTGACCTCTCTCTCTTCCCTCTTATTAAGAATAGGCTTACTCCCGGTGCTTCTTTTGGCCTTGAAGCAACCAGTTTCTTTGTATCTCTTTACGATACAAGAAATTGACTGCTTACTAACTCCAAATCTAGCAGAAATGGCAACCTGGCTGGTCCCATTTACGGTGGCCTCGTGAACAATGAGACAGCAGGTGAATTCATCAATATTTCTTTTCCTGTTTCTAAGAGGTCCCATAGGTTGTTCGGTGGTGTTAGATGAGGTATACATTATAGTGAAAAAGCAATAAATGAATAATGTTTAATAATAAAAAACATAAGGGTAAAATTATGGTCTGAATTTGAAATATCCTTTTTTTTTAGCTCCACTGTATAGGTTTATTTTCTCCTCTACCACCCACTCTTAACCCATTTAGCAAAGCCAGAAGCTGATAGTGAAGCTGTTGTATTTATTTTCAAGATTGTCCGAGTCACTTTGAGTATTTTTCGTTGGATTTCGAATCGCCACAGGATGACGGTTATCTTTTTGGGGTCATGTTTTCCTTGATGACTTTATGGCCTGTTGGATGTCTATTCATATTTCCCATCTACTGTCATTTCTCATCTTTCATCATTTTTCCCTCATTTGAGGTTTTATGTTTCTCTGTCCTGTTTCCTCCATCTTTGCATTTATTTATTTTTCACTTTTTTATTTGAAGTGTTTCTATGTATATCCCTTTTTCAAAATTTCTCATAGAGTGGCTAATATGCCCAATGCGCGAATAGCAAATTATACCCAAAAATAAAAATACTTTGAACTGTATAGGTTCATGTATTAAAATATCACTTCAGAATATGAAATCCCCTCATACATTATTCAAACTCAGATTGACAGCAGACAATATATTAAAAGAGTATAAGATTAGTGGCATTATGCATTCAATTAAAAATACTGTCTTGGCCCCAAGCTATACTTGTAGTATAACCAAGTATATAGACTTTAAGGACTAAACTAGTTGGCCATTTCTAGTCACTGTCCTGTTTTCTTTGTGTGTTTGTCCTCTTCATTGGTCTTTTTCTTTTCTTATAGTAAGAATTATTCTTTCTGTAGCCACTGGACTATTGGTATTCCTTTCTTCATTATTCTCCCACTTGTAATCTCGCATCAGCAGGGACATTTCCAAATTCTTCCATGTGCACTGAAATCTGTGTTAGTTGCGCATCTCACAAGGCCTTCCACGTCACTATTAGATCTCAGTGCCCCAAAATTCAATACTTATAAAAAAACAGTTTACTTATTACATAAATTTATTGATCCATAATGCGTTTTGAGGTGAAATGACTTTTCTTAAAGTAGTATTATTTAATTTTCTAGTACAATTCTATATCTAGCCTTTCCTGATCTCATGGCCTTGATAGCTTCTGGCGCCTCTGTCATAGGGTATTTGTTGGTCCATGGTTTAACATTGTGTGTGGCAGCAAAATCGAGTGTTTCTTGGATTTCAGCAGGAGAGCCGATTAATGATCCAACTATAGAAATTTGTTTGAAAATCACCTGTTGGATAGGAAAGTTTTGGAAAGAGTGCTCAGGAACATCCACAACAATGAAACAAGAATTGGGCTTTAGCAGACTGAAATGAAGATTCCAGTCAAACTCTTTGCTAAGATACGTGACAAGAAAATGGGTAAAGGTTCCCTTGTGTGCTTCCACAGCCTTGGCATCGCTTATTACAATCAAATCGTCACAACCAAGTTCCAGAGCGTCAGCATGTTTGTTATCAGAATGAGAGATGGCAACAACAGTTGCACCCATTGCCTTGGCCCACTGAATTGCAAGATGGCCAAGTCCACCAACACCAATAACACCAACTTTGTCTCCAGGCTTGACATTGTGTCTCTTCAATGGGACATATGTAGTGACACCAGCGCAGAGAAGAGTAGCAGCAGTCTCGTTAGACATGCTATCGGGAATCTTTAATACGAAACGGTGATCACCTCTCCATTTATCGGCATAGCCACCATAGCTTTTCTCTCCGTTCTTCCACTTGCTGTTATAAGTGCCCGTGAATCCAACCTTGCACTGATTTTCTTGACCTCTTTTACAGTCCTCACATTCATGACAAGAGCCTGATTGAGCACCAACACCAATGCAATCACCGACCTTGACATTGGTAACATTCTTGCCAACCCGTGTGCACACACCAGTAATCTCATGACCAGTCACACATGGATAAAGAGCTGGTCCCCATCCAGAGTCCATGGTGTGGATGTCTGTTCCACAGATTCCACAGTGAGTGACATCCATTTCAACACTATCATCATCAAAGGTCTTTGGTGTGAATTCACTCCACTCCACAGGTACACCTGAAAAAACAGGGATTAGTCATTTTCTCCAATGATCATATATAAGAATAGCTACCTTTGGCACTGCAGGCCCATCCGTTGAAAGTATCTTTAGACATAATGAAATATAGTAAGCTATTAAGTCTACCAGTTTAACAGCACGTCTTTTATATACTTGTCTATTGTCTGAATTCTAAAGACCGTTTACAGGTGATTTTGATTCATGTGTTGTTGTCTTTCTTCTGATAGGATATGTGTGCAAATAATTTTAAAGTTTTTGACTTCAAATATATCATAATTATTGTGGTTTGCGCTGTTAGAAATGCATCATTAGTAATCCTTCTGCAGCTAACGTTTTAAGGCTCCATAACATCTTATTTCTACCCCCTCCCTCCCCTCCCTTTTTTTTAATATAGATTGTGTATTGGAATAATATTGAGACAATTGATTACAAATATCATAGTTTTTGATATTTAAGGAAATTTTTACAAACCTAAGGGTAAGTTATAATAGTGCATATATCAGTAATTCTATTGTATTGGGCTAGTGGTTTAATTTATAAAACACCAAGAACCAAACCACTATCACATATAAAAAGATAAAATACAGTCCATCTACACACATACACCAAAGTATTAGCATAATCTATGAATCCAGTTTTTCTCATTGTATTTAGATAGTTTATTCTTTTCTAGGAAAATATATATATAGAGATAATTTGTTCTTTTCTAGAAGAAAAAATAATATATAGAGATAATTTATTCTTTTCTAAAAATATAGACAGATAATCGGGATTGGCATGAGTTTTTATTGACCGTCAATGCTACTTTTCATGAAATAGCCCATAATACTAGACATTGATTCTAGAAAAGGTGTTGCTTGATAGATAATAATAATAATAAACTAAGAAGGTCTACCACTAGATATTCTTCACAGATATCATATCAGAAAACTTAACTGATGGAATACTCTCTTAATAGATAAGAGTAATTATGTCTTGATCTGTAAAAGTCTTCTGTTTATAGTGCGATAGAATAAAGCATTTTTATGAGAAGATCATGTCAAAGACATATTACAGATGAAATAAAAAAAACTCATAAGCTTGTGTGTATAGACACTCAACATTGATCTAGAGGAACATATACACATGTATTAATCATCCATCTATTATTAGAGCATTTTGTCAATCATATGACCATTACTGATTTTCATTTCAGGCCTTTGATTTCCTGTTGTGTTATTATAACCCAGTTATTTTTTCCATATAAATACATATTTCCCTCTGGATATATTCTAGTAAAAGTTTGAATCATTCGTAAGCACCTGGTACTACATTCATATCTAAGTTTCTTTTAATTTTTAATTTTTAATTTTAATATTATAGTCAATTATTTTTTAATCCAAAGCTATTCGATCAGTTAGTAGGTAGTTAAACTATGTTTTTTTTTATTAAGCTATTTTACAACTATACTTTTCTATTGCTTTTTATGCTCTCCAATTATGTATGTTATGATTGTGTAGGATGTTTCCATTGTGATGGAGTCGTCCTCTAGTTCTGAATCATGTTCTGATAGTTGCTGAGTATGTATGAATAACCATTTGTGATTCTTTTATTATTAAGGGGCTATATGACAATATGAGACATATATTGTATATCACTTTTTTACACTGTCATTATTGGTCAAAATATATTTTCTGTGTTTGATAAAGTTATAACTACTGAAGATTAATAATATACTGAAGATTAACCAAATATCATTAAATTACATCTTTATAGAAATTTTATACTCTCAATACTTTCAATAAATCATCTATATGACATATTTTAATAGGAAATAATATAATCAAAATAATTTGCAAAAGGTAATGATTAGATAGTAGATAAACATATTGGAATGATGAAAATATTTATTTGATGAAAACTATATGTTATATAAGCCTTTAACTATAGAATATATACACATTTCTTTTCTTTTTAATAATAATAACACATACACACTCATTAATTATTAATATCTCCTTAATTTATTATTCTTTATTTTTGGGTGTAGATACCAATCGCGTAGTGGGCCTAATAGCCACCCTATGAGGACTTTCGATAAAATTACAGATATACGTATGAACATTTCAAATACCAGAGTGAGAAAATAAAATGTAAAGAAATAGACACGAGAATAGAAATTGATAGAACCCCAAACTAAGGGGAAAACAAGGGGAATGTGAAAAGATAACAGTAGATAATAAGTTAATAATAGACATCCAAAAGGCCATAAAGTCAACATGGAAAAATTATTCATATACAGTGAGCAAAAGAAAATAGTTTAAGTTTTAAATTCACTGACTTTTTTTTTTTTGTAACATATTCTTTTACTTTTTTGTTATATATTTAAAATAAATTCAACATATAGTAGAGAATTCAAACTTATATAGAACATAGATAAGGCCAACAGAATAATAGATGTAAGTTTATTAGACAGAAAGTCTTAGTACTTAGTAATCTGACTCTTTGCTTCAATGAGGCTGTTGATTTTTTCTATGGTTTTTTTTTGCCGTTTGAGCAACAGGACATCCTCCAGATTTTGAAGAATATATTTGGCAGTCGTTCTCTTTCGAATCTCACAGTCCAAAATGTCCCAAAGGTGCTGGAAAGGGTTATGGTCGGAGCTTTGTGAGAACCAGTCCTTCACTGTGACTCTGCTCACTTCTTTCTTTCATGATTTCACCACCTTGCACATGTGGCTGTCGGCATTATCCTTCTTAAGAGCATAACTTATTTCTGAAAGGCAGACCAGATCAGGAAGGTATTCTTCCTTCATGATCTCAATGTATCAAGGTCCACCAATATCACCTTTTACTGGACAAGTCTTCACACCTTCGCCAGACATAAAGCTCCACACCATTGATCCGCCACCGCCAAACTTTATGGTTGAATTTAAATTCTTTGGGAGTAACCTCTTTTTTTTCTTTCATATGACTCTGCTGAGATTATTGTTGGATATAGGCTGGTATCTTGACTTTCTTATCAGATGATGGTACGCTATTGCGTATCGGTCGAGTGAGCTTGATTTCTAGTCCAATAAAGTCCTATTTTCTTGTGCTTAGTGTTAAGAGTAGGTTTATTTACTATCCTATAAGAAAACAGTCCAAGTTTCTTCATCATCTTGAAAAATCTCACCAAAGTCTCCATGGTAATCATGCTCTGGTGGAGCTCCTTTAGTGTCTGAAAGGAACCTCGAGCCACATCTCAAGATATATCTCTCCATTTCTCCCTCTCTTTTTTCTCGTTAAGATTGAGCCCAGTACTTTTTCCAGAACTAAAATCATATTTTTCTCTGAATTTCTTCAGAATACAAGAGATGATGATAAAGCTCATGTTAAGGCAATTGGCAATCTCTAATTAATTGGTACCATTTATAACTGTTTTGTATGCAATGAGACAACAAGTAAAGTCATCAGTAAAAAAATTCTGAGAGAGAGGTTTTTTTGTCTTCTCAGTAGTGTTAGATGAGGTAGACATGTTGTGGGAAGAAGAAAAAAAGGTAATAGAAGATAAAGGATAAAAAAGATTGTCCCATATTTTGTTATTGTTGGAAAAACAAAAGCTTGAACTTTTCTCTTTAACTTGCTTTATAATATGTATGAACCCGTTGGTGACAGTAGCCCGTGGACTCTATAGACCTGTGTGGGATCTAACTCTTTTGCCACTATGCATGCACAAAGAGAGACATTGTCTACTAAAATGGGGGGTTGCTTGGTTACCACCAACACTTTCAGTTCTTTGCCAATATGGCCACCCATCTGCCAATAGGGACCACCTTCTCACTTGCACATTCGTTGATCATAGACGCTCCATGTTTTTGTTCTTCCTAGTTCCTGCCCCAACACAAGACGTTCATCCTATTGACTATTGTCTAAATCTTCTACCGCGCACGGTTAAGTCTTTTGTTAAATGGCGAGATCTTTGGCCCAGTTTGTTAATACTGCTGCAAGCCATTGATCGAGCCACGTCTACTCGAGACTTTAAGGTAGAGCCATCAGCTGGTAGCTTGCTCATTGAGGCTGCTGATGAGTGTATTGAGCGGGAACCCCAACGCCGCCATAGAGTGCAAAGACTCCTTCAACAACAGATGCTGTATTCTCACTTCTCCTCCAATCCCTTCTCTACTACCTATTCTTAACCTGTTTAGCAAAGCCAGAAGCTGCTAGTGTAGCTGTTGTATTTATTTTCAGGATTTTCCGAGTCACTTTGAGTATCCCTCATTGGATTTCAGATTACCATAGGATGACGGTTATCTTTTTGATGTTCTAGTGTCCTTGCTGACTTTATGGCCTTTTGGATGTCTATTCTTAACTTATTATTTTACTACCATCTCTCATTTTCTCCATTTGAGACTTTATATTCTTTTATCCTCCCGTTTCCTTATTATCTGCATTTGTTTTCTTCTCTCGAGTGTTTACAGTGTCTATGTGTTTATTCAATCTTATTTTCAAACAATCTCATAGGGTAGCTGAGATGTTCAATGCGCGAATAGCATCTACACCCAAAATTAAATAAAAAATACTTTGAATTGTATAATGAGTATGTGTGTGGTTTAGAGTAATAAGCATATAAGATCATATCTGCTATTGGGTTAAATTGGTATCCCAATCATACAGTTGAAGAAAGTTTCATGTTTATCCATAATGTACGATAGGTGTTGCTACTATCAACAGTATTACACCTGTTATGTCTTTTATTAATATTATCTTCATTTATATTTATTTATTAAGCTGCTCAATATTATTGACATAACATTTCATACATACAAAGACAGATGAATGAAATATAACAGCAATGTAAAGACAGGGTGGGTGGGTGTGTGTGTGTGACAGCAACAAAGAATCAGTATAAGAATCATTTTGCATAAATACAAATATACGGTCAGTCTGTCCCTTTAATTCATACTCTCATACAGCAAATCATGTCTATATAGTCTTGGAAATAACGAAAATTTACAAAGCTACAACTCATCTTTTTAATGAACAAAGAAATAAAGGTATATGCACAACCACTGATGGTTTTTACTATAAAGATATCTACCAAACTACTTACATATTGCATATTAACTGTACTCATTTTCTTTCTGATTAGAACATGTTTATCATAGGACACAATTGTATGGGTGAGAAGAATTGCCTAAAGTAAATAGCAATCGTATTTGCTGTTATTTAAGCCTTGTATTCATAATTAAGATTGTCTGTTGTGTAGAGGAATTTAGAAGTCATACCTACCCTTCACTTGGTGTGTTTTTATTTTATTTTATTTCTTATCTTGTCCTATTCTTATCTGTGTTTGTTCCAGTAATAATTCCCTACTGTTTAAGTAGTGTTTTGTCTGAATTTGTAAACTACAAAGCCGTTACTCAACACACATCCTTAATAACATTCACTCAATTGTTAAACACAATAAAAATATAAACCAACATTCTATCCACAAATTAATAGTTGGGAATAGTACGCTTTTACAGAAAAGAGCGATGCCAACACATCTCATAGTCACTGAAATGAGTCTTTACTTGTGCACTAGTAATTTTCTTTTATGTATAAAGAATAGAGACTACTAAGAGAATAAGACACCAGAAAAGATCAGTGTATGTGATTAGAATGCTTATTTATGTTGTTACTAGCATTTAGATGACACACATGAGCTATAGGAAAACCAATGTCATAATAATCACCTGCCAACAGATATCTGTTTTCTGTATAAGTATCAGATAAACCAACAAGAGAAAAGATAGAATGCATATGCAGTAGATAAGATTCTCCATTACTAGTGCAAAGAATTCAATACAGAGAAGCATGTGTATCATAAACTAGTTACTAATAACAGTCTAAAAGAGACAAATCAAGGGATATGAAGGTAGTGGGATGCTAATGATATACTAAAAAGGTTGATAGTGATATCTCAATCGTAAACAAAACAAGTGTCGGCTATACACATCAGTGGTTGTACTCATTTCAATTTAACTGTCACTAGAACAGATCCATGACAGTAGTATGAGGTGGCATCTTGGCACAAGTGTTGCGATAGCATGATAATGCACTACAGCTCTTATTGTTTATTCATTCTTGTCAAACAGATATAGATTGTAGACTCATCTGTACTATGCAGATGTATTTATGATGTATTTAATAAACAAAGTAGTCTGATGTTTGTTTGTTTTTCTGCCAAGTATCTCTTATGCTATCTGTTACTAAAGCATGCTATCTATTACTCGCTGTCTGTCTTGAGCACACACTGTGGTAATTATTTAATAGCAAACGCACAACACTCTTCTTGGGTAACTGGAAGAATACAATCCACCATAGTCATCTCTATTGGATCTGATGTTTGTAAGTACTAATAATAATAATAATAATAATAATAATAATAATAATAATAATAATAATAATAATAATAATAATAATAATAATAATAATAATAATAATAATAAACTGGATTGACTCTTCCCAAACTATGACTGTAGAGTAAAGAGCCAAAAGACAAGTAAGTAGAGACTGAAGCATGGTCAGTCCAAACAGTGTGAACATGATGAATACTGCTTGACGATAGGGGTAGAATGAGTTCACTAGAAATATACCGTCGACATTGAAAGATGACAGAGTGGAGTGTGTTGTTTTCAGCCTAAATCCATTCTCTTCTGTGGATAACCAACAGCGATTGCACTCACAGAATCACAGTCAACACAGAAAGAAGAATGGAATCAAGTCTACAACACCAACCTACACAACAGCCTGTATGCTTATCAACCTATTTTTTTTTGTAAACAACCTCTGATATTACTCTGGCATTGGAGACACCCATGAACACAGAGGAGTTCTTGATAAGACTCGAGTGGTGTGTGTTGAGTTGCCATGAGTACGAATGGTGGAGAGTCTATGTCTTCTCTGGGCCTATTTGTGGTATGTATTAGAAAGAACTATGAAAGAACAAATAATAGCGTATATCCCAGTGCAAAGAGTAATAGGCAACAATAGACTCAAATAACTGAAACTGTGTTTCTGGGAGGACTCATGACGTTGATGACGCTTTACAAAGAAAAAACTTCTTTTTCAAATAAAAAGAACTCTAGAGTAGAGTCCAGTGAGTCGATGAGAGATGATGCTGTTGTTGTTGGATTCTAGTGTGTTGTGTTGACTAAAGACAGTACAGGCTCAGGTGCAGGGGTTGTTTGTTTGTTAAGGGTGTCTATAGCAGACAGTGCCTGGCTATTAGCGGAAATGGGTCATAATTATGCGGTGAGTACAAGTTGCACCCAACAGACACAGCACTTTTAATCTGCGGTGACTATTCGAGATACGCAGAATAAGCAAAGCAAACTGAACTCTGTTTTATTGTGAGACCAAGAGTTAAAGCGGCATCCAGAGTCTATTCACTAAGAGGCCCTTTGCAGAGTCAAGAAGTGTGATGGCTACACCTAGCAAGTAAAACATACATACACTCCTTTACTGTTTATTATTATTATGACTAATCTATCCTTATTGTACGTATATATGTATATGTATATGTATATGTATATGTATATGTATATGTATAAAGCCACAGTGGAATAGGCTGCTTATTATCATTTTCTTAATTGTTTACGACATTGTCACAGGTAGCACGACAAAGGGTCCAGGCAAAAAAGGGCGAGCCTTGAAAAATCCTGAGCCTACAAGCAGGAGCGACCCACTTGTATCCATCACTCCTGTTTCCACACAATCCATAGTTACAATGCATAGGCCACCCAGAACACTTCCTACAAACCTAAAGATGGAGGAGAACAGACAGGATGCTTAATAATATAAACGCATAGCCATGTCTAGCGACCACATCAAGAATGCAGAAAGAGGCGAAGGTGAGTACACACTATAAACTACCAAGCACAAAGTATTCTCTTAAAAAGAGACTACTCTATGGAATTGATAGGTCATAAGAGCAAATAACTCCCACTACACCAAGCATAATTTCAGATTAGAGATGTTTCATGATAAAGTCAACTCTCACTGTCTCTTCAATTAATGCTTCCGATGGTAAAGAGAGAAAAGAAAAGGTGTGGAAATAAAGCGGATATTTATACCTTTTTGACTAGGGTAGGAGATGCGAATCTGTGACTTAATAATGACTGCTGAGTGAATCACAGGATTCGGCTGTTGAAAATAAAAAGGACGGCTGTGGGTGGCTGCTATAGAGATAGAGTCAGGTGGGAAAATATTTTCATCTGATTCTGTGTGATGATTGGTCCTGCCACTGTGACTATAAATCAATGTGTATTATTATGTTCTCACAGTGTTAAATTTGCCTTTTGATAGAAGAACATGACGCTTATGCCACTGGAAGAAGACATTGGCATAGGAAGAGACTCTTTTGCAAACATATTGAGTGTATCTCCTCTTTTGCATTTCTTTCTCAGTTATCTCAGCACCGTCAGAGCATTCAGTGTGTGCGTGCATTGACGGAACAAGTTGAGCATCGTGAATCGGATATCACGATTCAATCGATTAAGCATTCCCACTTTGGCATCCGATGGTTTTGCTCTTTCTAGACGTCACCGTTTTATTATGTGCTATTCTCTAATGTCTATCATTGACAATCAAGACTATCTACAGTGAATACTATGCTTTTTGTTTTGTTTAATAATTTCTTTATCAAAGCACAAGTCTATAGATTCTACAATGAGATAGGAGTGTGGCAGTGGAATTTAAAGAGAAAGGAGCAATAGGACACTGAGATTGTGAGACTAATTATGATTCACCGCATTCTGCCATCCGTTCAGTTGATTGTATTAATTCACTCGCAGGTCTTTTGAGACACTCAACGGTTATCAATACAATGAATAACTAACTATGGCACTATTTATATCATGAGTATACCAATTGTCGATTCCAAGGCTACAGCTGCTATTGTCAGAGATTTGGAATGTTAGTTCAATTCTTCAGCCTGGATAGTCACACCGTTATACCAACACAAAACACTAGAGACAAGAAGAGTGCAGCAACATTCTCAGTCCCCGGTATGTGTGTTTATATATATATATCTGCTATAAATAGAGAAAGAATACACTCTTTGTTAATTATGGAAAATATATATTTTATTTTCCCAACTGTATACCTTTTGATTGAACTCAAACTAATTATTTCTCATTTTAAAAAGTTACAATGAGCGTAGCCATTGCCTAAGACTTCTTTACCAAGCAAGCGAAATGTGCTGAGTTTGAAAGATCAACGAGCAGGTCCAGAAAAATGACTGAGGAAACAAAGATTGTTTGTAAAATAAACAAAAGAGTATTGTGACTTTTGAAGGGTGAAAGGAAGAAACACCAAAAAAAAATTAATATATGTCTCTGAACTATAAAAATACAGACAGAAAACACAGTGGTAGAGGTTATTCTGGGAAGGTGGATCCAAGGTTTGTAATAAAGAATAGATGTAGTGTATTATCTGAATACCTTTAGCTTGTATTATTTTTTTTCCCCGGACGATTTATAAATCTAATTTGTTTTTGATTTGTTTAGTTGAAAGAATTTTGCTATCTATAACCTGTATCAAGTACGACAAACGCTTACTCTTATGAAAAGTCATGGTAATTACATAAAATATAGATGAACAAGTAGGATGGTATTTACAGTAACTATATCTAAAATGCAAAATCAGCCTATAAACGATGAGTTCCTGAACATAGCACAGCACAAATAGGATGTACAAACTAAGCATTACCAAACGCCAACATATGTAGTGCTGAGTACATACCCAATTAGGGATTGATCAACAGAAATACAGTGTCTACGGAACAAAAAAGAATTATTTTTATTTTCTCTGAGAATCTGATCATGTCAATGCAAAACCCAAGCAGAATAAAGGTTGGTTTTTTATGTAAAAGCATGTATATAAGTGAAAGTAGAGTGGAAAAGTCAATATGAAGTAAATCAAAATTAGTTTTTTATTCTCTTTAAAGGTGATCAATAGAATAACAAAGAGTCAGAATGAGAAAGACATGGGCCTTTTTTTTAGGTAAAATTATATGAACTTTAGTACCAAGGTGTACTATGGCAGCCAGATTGTGCCTCCTTTCCCTTTTATTTTTATGCCTCTTTCTTTTTATTTTTCCACTCATATGAATTCTCCTCCATTCCTTTTAGAATTGATAAACTACAGACACAGATAGACAATATATATAATGGAATAAAAATATTTTTTTGTTTTGTTTTGAAAATAATATGTTGACCCATTGCAAAGCTTTGCATTGTAGGAACTTAGACAAAACTGTAGTTATTTATATATATATAATGTGTTGAAATACATCAAAACAAAGTAAAGCAATTATATTCCCTATTATGACCTCAGTATAACTCATTGAGATTGGACTATATGTCATATAGACAAGTCGTATTATCCATTGCCTGGTACTTCTTCAAGACCATTTAGTATTACTACTAGACTTAGGAATCAGGGTAAGGACTCACACATTAAAAAGAATGTTGTCCAGTGTTATTCACTATTTGGTTTGATAGGTACTTTCACATTAACCTTTTGAACTGTGTGTCTGTCTCACAAGTATTTCATTTACAATCACCATTCTTATCAATACATCTCCCTTGCTAAGAAAAAATTGATTCACATGTGCTGATCCACCGGCGAAGAGGGGAAAAAACAACCTGCCAGTGTTAGTGTGTCTAGACAGCTCTATCTCAAGTAAACAGTAGTTGTAACATTTTCATGGATCTATGATTATTATAATAATAAAAATTAGGTTCATAGCAGAGAGAAAACACACAGTACTGTTTACACAGTTGAATAAGAAGCAATTATTTCTCTTTGGTGGTGATTCTCAAGACAATAGTACTCTTTCTAGAATCTTTTGCTGACCAAAAATCACATAATTATGCTTCGGAGAAAAGGCTGATATAATGGGTACTCATACTGAATCCTCTATTGTTAAATCATCTACTGCTTCTTTTAAAAAGAAAAAAAGAAAAAAAAGAAAAAAATGGGCCACTTATTCCATAATATGATGAGTTAGCCTCTGGATCCAAGTCTTTTTATTCTACATTATCTATTCTACTTCCCAAGAAGCCACCTACAAGATCCATGAACAACTTTAGTGCAACGCATATCACTACTACTACCACCAAAGCATCTAAAAATTCCCAGACTTCATTACCTATGTCACTATTTACTTTCTAGTGATTCATCTTCGATATCCAATCCTGGATCTGTTATATTTTCCTAATACATCTAAAAAGAGAAGTACTCAATACACATAAGCTTACATCAAGGTCTACAACATCAAAAGACAAAAACATCAAAAGGGTCATGGATCAATAAGGTATCATCACTTCAGGGCACTAATAAGGCAATCTAGTCACAGAATCACATCATATTATCTCCAACTCGACAGATTAACGTAAAAAGACCAATTTGATAATATTAATCGAGATATTTATTTAACCAAGCTAATTTAACTTTTCTTTTTTTATTAAAAAAAAAATTCAAATCTCGCTAGCAATATATCAGTTCATTTTTATAAAACAAGGCGAGTTTTCAATATTTATTGTCTATAGTAATACTCTAATGTCATAGATAAAGTGTAACTGATCTAATTTTTTTTATACTGTCTATATATATATATACATATACTTAAAAAGAACACATTCTACTTTCTCTGTATTGTTTACTCCACCCAATATCATAAATAACTTCATAAAATTACCTTGGATGACTGAGACAAAAACAACCCAGATACCCCTTTGATCTTTTGCAGTAGCTTGTAGGGAAAGATACTACTGTCAATGAGGTATTTGACATACTGAACATACCTCACCCTTTTATATATGAACTGTTGAGGTATTGCTAGGCAAATGGCTTGGTGGAATCTCACAAGAAAAATATTGATAGTGATGATGCCAGAGCAACAACAACAACAAAAAAGATCAACTGAAATGTTCAACTGTATAGTATTAAGCCCTTGAACACTATGATGGATTCATAAGCGCCCTTGTTAGGTTAATGGAGAGAGAAATAGAGTTATTCTATGCTTTTGTTTAATGAGTTATAATAGAAATCCATATACAAAAAAGTAGAGACAGTAAGCATATACCAATTGTATTAGGTATTAGCCTATTAAAAGAGTCTATTAACATCATCATGAAGTCTGTTGGTATTAATAGAATGCCGTAAAGCAGTTTTATTTGTAAGAATATTGAGTGTATCTACATAGAAAATATCAATATAAGCTCCAAAAAGAACAGCCGTGTCTTGAAAAAGATGTGTTGCCCTGAGTTTTTTCATTATACATAATCCTGGAGTTAACTATCAGATGCAAATAAATAGCACCACATGTTATAAAATAAGGATGTTATTGCAGTGAAAATTAAAGAGTGGTGTAAATCCATTTTTTTAATGAGTACCCTGTAGTTTTGAGTGTCATTCAATTGAGCAACTTTTTTTTTGGGTTCGATTGAAGATAGAGATGTAGAGTGGAAAGAGGATGTACATCACTGAATAAGAGATGGAGACTGATATTATGTCAGAACAAGAGTTTAATCTTTAAAGGGTATATGGACAGACAAATGGCTGGTAGAGAATGAAGATATTAGACTACCATTAATTCCAGTGGTATCCATACCAAGCATTGGTGCTTTTGATAATAATACATCTCCATACCTACAAAATGCTCTTTTTCTTTAATTAATAAAGATTTTAAGTCTATTTTCTTCATAGTCATTAGTTTATATAAATTTTAAAATAGAGCCTACAAGTGAATAGTAGTGTATAAATTTAAAGTATCACAGTCGATTGCTTTCCTCTGTTGAGTTGATAGTTTTCTTTATTATTTTTCTTTGAGTGGTTAGGTATGAGCTTGTATAAAAGAGAACAATGTTTTCTGTATTTACTAAACTGATATAATCTCCAAACATTGAAAGTTTTTTTTTTTTTTTGGCAAATCAAGATAATAAAAGTCTAAACAGTTATAAATACTGAATCACCTGATAGACCTTTATAAATACTTTAGTGATTTAACATATCAGATATCTTCTTATGAATGTCTATATTAGATAATATAGCTCTGGTATCCCTCCATGTAACTAAGCAGTATGTTTATCATTATCCCTAAACCTTATTTCTGTTTCTACTTTTATATTTCCATTCTTATCTTTTTGTGCACTCTCTGAAATAGTGATCTTGGTACTACTATTATGTCGCTGTAGATATTCTCTCCGCAAGATTCCCACATTTTCAACAAGAGATCTCAACAAGCCTAGATATAAACATCTCCGCTCAAGCACCACTCCCAGTTCTCAGCTATAGGCCAAGTGCTGTCGTTGTAGTTTGTTGGATGTATTCTACCATGCTAGAGTATCATATTTGTTGTATTCATCTTCCTGTGAATAGACACAAAACACACTTATTCCTACTATCAGGTGTCTTTCTTTAATGTAGAATAGAGTAACCTAAGCATAGCCACAATACTATTCTATTTATAATCTGTCTATCTGTCTGTCTATCATTTATTTGTTTATTTATTTAAATGTAAACCCTGTTCATAGTGGTTGCATTATATAACATCATTTGTAATATTTAAAAATACACTACATTCAACAAAGAAATAAGTATAGAATAAAATCATCCTTCGTGAGATATAAACCATCCTAATACCCACTGTCTGTGCTATCTCAACACTACGAATGACACACTAAAATGCCATCTTCAAGTCAATCCCATTTAAATATAGGCAGGAGCATGATGGGGAATTCAAAATTAGCGGTATCACCAGCCCATTGGGAATAACAAACCAAAGTAAATAAGAAAGCCCACTTTGTTCTTTTGTTTACTATTCCTTCTTACAGTATGGAGAAAGAAGATCTTGCAAACACGCACTCAAAGTTCTCTCCCGACAGACTTCACTCACCTCCTCCAAGACACCTCACAGAAGAACAGATAGAGTCAAGTGGGTTGAACACACCTAATAACACCATGTCATTCCAGGATGGTGGGCCCAATCATGTTCAGTTTGCACCTTGTTCTCCATCCATCATACCTTCTCCTTTCTATGATGAGTCTTCTATTATGGATAACTACTCACAAGTGTCTCCCATATCACCTTCTATTCAACTGCACACTCTATCTTCTCAAGCGACACATGTGTCCCCAGTTTCTGATTCTACACCTAGCTCCTCACACACATTGACTTCAGAATCACGGAATTATCCAATAAATGCTTCTATTCCTATTGAAGAAAAGACAATGGTAGAAGACTATGGACCTAGGTTCAATGAGGAAGATGAAGAAAGAGCCAACCACTATGCATTGATGGACCAACCTTCTTACGAAAGAACTCCAGATGCCTCCAATGTCTTTCTCCAACTGGAGACTGTCCCAACAGACCACGAACTGCCCGCCTACAAGCCCTACACCCAACCACCTGCATTTAGTACACACCAAAGATCAGTAGAGGCACCTGGGCCGTCTCGACCCTCTCATTCTCCTTATGGATCCAACCGAGGGCCTTTGATGAGAGCCTTGGTGGGTCCTGTAAGAAGACCTTGGTTCAGTTGGCTCACAGGTCTTGCCATGTTCATTGTCTTGATCTATGAACTTATTAAGAGTAATATGCTTGCAGGCTACTTTATTGAAACCAATCCATTCAATATCATGGTGGGACCTGGATTCTCAGTAAGTCCACACATTGAAGAAACCAGCTGTTGTGAAGAACTAACATTTCTTGTTTTTTTTTGTTTTGTTTTAATAATAATAATAATAATAATAATAAAAAAAGGTACTTGTGAATCTCGGTGCTAAATTCACACCTTGCATTCGACCTCTGCCCAACTTCACTTCTACTACACCCTTTTCCGACTGTTTCCGACCCAATGCCTCTTGTACTTTGGAAGAACTGTGTGCGTTTGGTGGCTTTGCGAATGGTGTGGCGAATCAGTCCTTTCGCTTTATTATACCCATCTTTTTACATGCTGGGATTGTCCATTATGTGATTAACATGTTGACTCACTTGAGGCTAGGGGCTGATCTTGAGCGTGCACTGGGAGTTCCTCGGTACATGGTATTGTACTTGGCATCAGGCATTTGGGGTGTTATCTTGAGTTCAATTCTCTCGCAATCAATGTCAGGTAGGGTATTTATTATTATTACTCTTTTTCAATCTTAATCATCCATTCTATGATTAGCTTCCATGGGATGTTCGGGTGCATTGTTTGGATTGATTGGATATATGTTTGTGGATGTGATTGTCAATTGGAAGATCATCCCAAATCCTGTGAAAGAACTCATGAAGCTTTTTGTATCTACTATTATTTCACTTGCACTGGGACTTCTTCCAGGTCTTGATAACTTTGCTCATATGGGTAGGTTTCTTCTCTTTTTCTTCTTCTTTCTATGCATGCTATTCACTCTCTCGTGAAATGTTCACTAGGTGGTTTTGCTGTGGGCCTTGTCATGGGTATTCTTATTGCACCTATGCGCACAGCAGCAAGCAAAAGAACAAAAATCATCACATGGATAGCTCGTGGATGTGCCTTGGTATTGCTCGTGGTCATGTTTTTTATTTCTATCAATGCATTTTACTCTTCTCAAGATCCAAGCAAGGTAAGTCCTAGTGATTCTGTCTTCCTACCTATTGCTCTATCACTCATTGTCTATATTCTACTTGTGTTTTTATTACAGATATGTCCCAATTGTAAATATCTTTCTTGCTTGCCTATTAGAAACTGGTGTGATTTATAATAATAATAAAACAAAAATAAAAACAAAAATAATAAAAATAAAAAAGTATATTACAAGTGTCCTTTCTTCTTTGAAGCATCAACAGGGGAAAAGGCTACACACTCCTCTTATTATAGTCTCTAGAGTTCATTACCAATAGTAACCCAGTAATCACGTAAATTGTTCTTTCTACCAAAGATTTCCAAGTATTTGCCTATAGATAAGCACACACAAAGAGTAAACACATGAAAGATATTTTCTACATAATGTCCCCCATCCTACCATCAGGAACCAGCTCTTCAATGAGCTCATACAGTTCCTCGGGCTTCTGGCTCTGTCCTCTACGCTCTGAGAAGATAACATCTGAGCCCACAGAATGACGGCAATTTGGTGGATCTTCACCCTACACATCTTTAGCCAAATGCCCCTATGCATGGACGAGATTACCTTTTTACCTACAAGACAGGTTTCTTTTGCGTGTTGTAGATAGTAGCCATGCCCCTTGGCCATGCGTCTGTTGACTGTCTGTTTTACCCACGTAATGTCATCTACATAGCTACCTCCCACAGAAATAAGATCCTCTGTTCTGTTGGATCCTACTTACGTATAGCCCCATTTCTCCATCAATTCAAAGGCCTTTGCATATTTGTTATTGATCACCCATATGAAGATAAAGCCATTCTTCTGTAGTTTTGGTACTGGAATGTCTTCGATACAAATATCAGGCAATTGTTGATAGGCAATAGCTACCTGTTAATTCCAATGTGTCAGCCAGACCCACTTGTTTCCTTCTATTTGGCTTACACCACGCGTAGGAGCATGCGTTGCTAGCTGCCATGGAGGATCTGTGACTATCACATCAAATTGAACTTCAGCTGCTAATGACTAGTCGGTTTTCATGAGTGAGTTTGTATCCTTGTTCATATTGCATCGATGGGACTTTATACTTACATCCCAGTCAAAGTTCATAACATTGGCCTTGATAGGAACACACCACTCGGGGGCTTCGAATTCCTCCAAGTCTAAAACAAAGAATGAGTGTGAGTTGGTTGTTCTATAAAGTGCAGCGCAGTACATCATTACCTTGATCGTCCAGTTCGTCTTCCTTTTCTTGTTTGCCTAGTTTCTCTTGAAGAGTAGCAATCTCACTTTGTAATGCGTCAATTTGAAGGTGGAGTTCGTTCTCCTGGTTCAAAAGACTCTTGAGAGTACCGTCACTCACAGTACCCTCGTCGCTGTCGTCTCTTTCCATATAAATATCGATAGGTAGAATAGAATAAAGAGAGAGGGACACACCACTAGAGACAGCAGGTCTACAGCAAGCCCACCAACAAATCACGCGTGTGTGACTGATGGCTTGTTTGGCCCTGATGCTAAAGAATAGACTCCGATCTCCAGGCACAGTGAGAGAGCAGTCAAACATAAATAATGTTATGTTGGATGAGTTCTTAATAATCTCTTGATAACTATTTAATAACTCTTTAATAATTTATTAATAATACTCTTTTGTACTCTTTTGTACTCTTTTACACTCTTTTACACTCTTTTACACTCTTTAATATCATTTGATAACTGTAACACTTGATCTTTTCCCTGCCATCCCATCCCTACTGCACGTGGACCTATTGCATTGCCAAGGTGTCAGATTTTATTTTTTTTACCTGCAAGTTATGATGTCACCTTCTACAGAGTCCAATAAGGAAGCTAACACTGAGCATGCGACTGACAGAGAAGAGGCGGATAGGCAAGGCAGGACTGTGTAGCACATTGAATTGCTGAATTTCTTTTCTTGACTCCGCACACTTAAAGAACCTGTCAACGCTTCTCGTCATTAGGAATGCTTTCGCTGCTCTTCTGTGCAGTTTATATTGGAGCCTTTATCTTTTATTTCTCTTCCTTGCCTGTGATTCATACTAGAGAGAGGGAATTAATATTTCCAGAGTACTGAATTATACAAACAACACTATACTTTTATTCAGCAAAAGAAGAAGAAGAAAGAGAGAGACGAAAAGAAAGAAAATGAAAGAAAAACAGATTCGACTGGACATTGCCAATTTCCCTGTATCGCTTATGGCTGGCATTGTGTCTCATTTGATTGAATCCATTCTTACTGCTAATGATCTGCTGCCATGCATACATATCAGTTTCTTCCATTCTCGCTCAGTGCCCAGCATTGCTATTCAGCCCTACATTGCTCGTATTCTAAAATATGTTCCCTTTAACAACGAAGTATTTCTTTCTCTTCTTGTGTATTTTGACCGAATAGCCAAAATAGAAAAGTCATTTACGATCAGTTCACTTAATATCCACCGATTACTGATTACAAGGTAAACAGAGAAAGAGATACCCTGCGTGCTCTGAATGACTTATACCAGAACAGTATTGTAGTAGCTACCAAGTTTACATCGGATGTCTTTTACCCTAACGCCCGCTATGCAAAAGTAAGTCCAGGAGAGGCCACCAGTTTCTATTGAGCAGCGGGTATTGATGCCTCTTTATATATATATATATATATATATTTACTTAGGTGGGAGGTCTTCCTCTGTGCGAGTTGAACAAGCTAGAGCTGGAGTTCTTATTCTTATGCAATTTTGAACTCCTTGTTCGCATGGAGGATATGCAGGAATATGGAGATCAATTACTAGCCCATGCCATGACACAACCAGCACTGAAGAAAGAGATTTGTCAACACCTTCCTGCTCTTTCCTTACCCTCTCCCACTGTCCTTACTCTTACTGATCCTACTGTCCCTGCACCTCCTACTATTATTTATCTGCTTACACCTCCCAACGATACCGTAAAACGCACACGACAGAGGCATGCCACACACCCTTATTCTCGAAAGATAATTGGTTAATCCTCATTGTATATTGTTTCATTCTTTTCTTTTCATTGTATTTATTTTATTATTCTTTTTATTTTATTCTTTTATATATTTATATATCTATTTTTATATTTTATTTATATTTTAAAAATATATATATTTCTGTAATGTCTTTTTGATTCTAATATTATCAAGTGTCTTTGTTGTAGTGTCCTTTGATGGGATCTAAACTTGAATAAAGGGAATATGTCTACGAGTTTTCCTTTACTCGCATGGATACACATTAATAGTAATAGAAAAGAACATAGGCCCCACGGTATCACCACCACACACACACACAAAAGAAAACAGATTCATTAAAACAGACAATGGACTTTAACAAATAGAATCCCTCCATTTCACATCCTTTGATCATCGTTACTATTTTGCTTGAGAGTATTCTTTCTTTCAATACTGCTCTTATCTCCAATAACTAGTGTCTTGTGGACTGCTTTATAGACTGCTTTATAGACTGCGTTGTTGCAGATGTACATCATGTTTTAATGTCAGGAGTCATTTGAATTCATCCAACCCTTTGTTCATTGCGTTGCCATGGCTACTGCACACTCTTGTCCCACCTTGAATGTGAAACAAGAAAGCCAATCAATTGTAAATCAACAGACTAAAGAGGAGCGTACCTGGTTAAAGTCAAGAACAGCCTGCCACTGATACGTCACATGATCCGTAGTTTATAGCCCTCACCTTCTCTTCTTCCAGGTTCCTTTTTCCCTTTGTCCTTTTATTATTATTACTCTTCAATGTTTAGTCAATTTGTCTCTCGTCTTAGCTTTCGTAAAAAGAGACCAGTGAGTCCGCTTGAAAAATCCTTTCCTGTCTCTATCATAGGTCCACCTACTACTTCTCTATCTGCTCCCATAACACCACCACTAGCAACCACTACCACTGTAACTTCTTTTCCTCCTCCTCCTGTTTCTCCTCCTGTTTCTCCTAATTCTATTGCCGAGAAAGAGACATGTCCCAATAACACCACTGCTGCTGATCCCAATAGCCCTAGCAACCCTAGCAATCCTAGCAACCCTAGTAACCCTAGCAACTCCAATCATCCCACTTCTGCCTCCGTAACTATAGCAAACACACTCTTGACTCCTTCTCCTTCCACTATGCCACTGATCAAAGTAACTTCCAGCCACCACTCCCGCCACCCTTCGACCTCCCAAGGCTCACACATATCCCATACATCCCACACATCCCACACGAGTTATTCCCCCTCTCTTGCTCCTCCCTCGGAAACCCAATTTCCTTTTCTCAGTCTACCCATAGACACACCCCTTGTTGATACCAGCACACTTGAATTCTCTGCCACCAAAGAACTAGTGGAATTGTTATCAGATTCAGCATGGGAATCTGCTGGCAACTATCTCACCAAAGATACCCTTTCTTTTCCTGCCTTTGAGCACTTGCTTCAACCCACCTCTTCTTCTCTTTCTGCCGCCGCTCCTACTGCTGAGACGGCTGAGAGTGCTGAGATACCCACCACCCACAAAAAGAGTCATTTGTCACGCAAATTAGGTAGTTTAGTAGCACAAAAGAAGCACACGGAAGAAGCACATCAGGCACATCAGGCACACCCGGCTCCCCTTCCACGCCAACCACGTCTCTCCCTCTACCGCCCAAGAAAAAACCTTAAAAAGGCCCAGTCCACTCCTAATTTTGTAGAGAGTGATGATGTGGATATTCTATAAAAAAAAGTGTGGATATCCAATAGCACTATTTTATTTTACTATTTCGCATTTACTTATTATTATTATTATTATTATTATTATTATCTCCCATTTCTTATTTTTTCTTATTTCTTTATCCTTCCTTGTAAATACTCCAACGTCACCCACCTCACTCACCACAGAGAATTAAATAAATAAATAAATAAATTTTAAAAAAAAAAAAAACAGGCCGCTTCTTGTGACTCTTTCTTTTGGACTGTGAAAATAAACAATCGCTGAGAAAATGCAAGGTCCTTGTACTTGCCCATGCTGAGAAACACATTAGCACTCAGGTGTCGCCTCCCCACCCACTTTGTGGCATTGAGAACCTCATGGACACAGCGCACATTCCACCAGTCCTCCGTAGCTTATGCAGAAGGTGTGTATGTGTAAAACAAAGAATAAAGAAAGAACGAGTCTCTGGTCTTGTCTTGTCTGTCCATCTCTACAACAGTAAAAAGAAAGAAAGAAAAAGAAAGAAAGAAAAAAAAACATGAATGAAAGAATGAATGATATATTTATATATAGCCTTGGGTGTCTTGTTTCTTAGAGTCCATACCTGTTTCTCAGAATAAAGTATCAGCAGCACCCGAAGGCACTGTTTTAAAAGGTCTGAATTATATAAAAGACCGTGCAGACCCTATTGCCCTGGAAGACAAAGCGTACCCAGAGTGGTTATGGAGTTTATTGGATGAAAAGAAGCAGAAGCAGAAAACAAGCAAGCCTGCCAACCGCCAATTCCATAGAAAGCAGAACCGTGAAAGTATCAAAGCATCGAACTTTATGAAGGACAAGAAGAACTAAAGAGGAAAGCATGGATTCTGTCTATCTGTCTATTTGTATGTGTGTATGTGTGCATTTGTTTGTTATATCTTTATTCGAATGATATACAACTCTTCTCCAAAGAAGTGCAGTGATTGTTAAATAATAATAATAAGAATGTGTTGAAGGGGAGGGTTGTTTATTACCAGCCTTGTCTAGACTGGTTCTGTTGATGACCTGTGTACATTAACTGCTGTTGCTGTAATTGCTGTTGTTGTTGCGTTTGCTGCTGCTGAAGAGGGAATCCTGTCTGACCCACTAAAAGAGAAGAATCAATAGTAGTCCTACTAGATATAGCTTACATTGCATGGATCCAACAGGTGTAAAGACATGGGCAGAAGGAGAATGTTGGTGCATGCCTAGAGCAGATGAGTGATTGTTCTATGTTTCTATGTGTCTACAGAGTGCAGTCCACTCTACCTGTTGACTGCTGAGTGAATCCTGTCATCTGGGGCTGTAGATAGTTAGCAGCAGGCGTCTGTACTGGACTATAGTGAAAGGCATTCATGTTGGGTGTGGAGAATTGAACCCCTGTGGCCTGTGGATTAAGAGCAGCCATAGTAGGAGACCCAAATGGATTCTCAGGTGCTATAAAGGAAGAAGCATGAATACATTATAAAAATACAGGCAATGGGACCCTTCCTTACTTGCTGTTTGCCAGTTGCGTACACCTGTAGGCTGTGGAGCAATCCCAGAAGCCATCGTTTGAGAACGGCGGAGACTCGAGTAGCCTGTCTTCTGGAGGGAGGGGTGCTGTCCAGCAGCAGTGGGGGAAGGAACAATAGGTTGAGGAAGAACCGAAGAAAGAGGAACATTTATGGCTACTCCTTGTTGGTAATAGGGCTGGCTATAGACATTGCCATGGCCAGTCATTTGGGATTGTAACTGGTGCGCTTGCCAAGGCTGTGCATTTGTAGCGCCTGTCTGTTGCTGTTGTTGCAATTGCTGTTGTTGTTGTTGTCGAAGGAGCTCATCCTGCTGCTGCTTCAATTGTTGCTGTCGAAGGAGCTCATCCTGTTGCTGCTTCAATTGTTGCTGTCTAAAGAGGTCTTGTTGATGCTTCAACTGCTGCTGTCGAAGAAGTTCATCTTGTTGCTGCTTCAACTGCTGCTGTCGAAGGAGCTCTTCCTGCTGTCTCAACAGTTGCTGCTGTTGCTGTATCTGTTGCTGTCTAAGTTGCTCCTGCTGTTGTTGTTGTAATTGCTGCTGTCTAAGTTGCTCCTGCTGCTGTTGTATCTGCTGCTGTTGTATCTGTAACTGTATCTGCAATTGCTCTTGTTGTTGAGAAGCCCCCGTCTGTTGAGACTGTACTACTAATTGTGTTGATGTAACAGCACCTTCCTGCTGTTGCTCAGTGCTCTTTTGGGTATCTGATGATGAAGTGCGAAGTGCCCATGCATCATCCTCAAATCCAATCAGATCACTGTTTGTCTGGGGATTATTGCCTATAGATCGACTGGCGGGTGTTTGTGAGGAAGACCCACCATTCCCTGTGAATCCAGTACCAATAAACTCCAATAGATCAGGATGAATCTCTTTGGGAGCAGACTTGACAGGTTTTGTTCTCTTTCCTAAAGATAGATAAACAAAAGACCAGTCAAATGAAGCCTACCTTTACTACTCTTCTCATCAATGTCCTTGTCTTGATTCCAGGCTTCTTGGAGTCGTCTTGCCATTGCCTCATCTGTTTCTATTTGTTCCTGACTCTTCTTCTCGGGTTCACTTTCATCATCGGAGGGAGGTTCTACTCTTTCTGTCTCAATGTATCTTTCCATGCGTCTGACATGATTCTCCTTGACCCCCAGTCTCTTCATTTGTTTATGGGTCAAACGAGGAATATCACTGTCATCGAGTTTCTCTGCCTTGAAAGCAGAGGAGTAGACAAGAGCAGATTGTAAGGGCATGCCAATCATCATGAACCAGTCAAACCAATCCCAGTGAGCATTGACTTTCTTCTCTTGCTTAACAAGAGCCACTGCCTGTGTAGATGTCTCTCCTTTGGCAGGAGCTTGGACTGATGTTGGAACTGAGGCTGGGGTAGGGGTTGGAATAAGGGCTGGAGCGAGAGTGGGAGCGGGTGCTGGGGCGGGTGCTGGTGTGGGGACGGGCGAGGATGTCTTTGCACCGAGAATATCACGCTTTGTTTTTGCTTCAACATAATGAACATCCTCTATACTCATCTTCTCAAGAGGAACGTCTATTTTGACACCGTTTGTTTTGTGCAGGCGTAATTTACCATCATAGTAAGTTAAGAGTTCAGCTTCTACTTTAAAAGCACCACTACGGTCTGTCCAAGTACGCACATTGTTCATATCAGGTTCTAAAGAAAAAGGAATCCATTGAGTTGTATAGAATAAGACTACTACTTACTAGGCAAATCAGCATTCGCACGCGATGTACTGACAGATCTCGATACTTTATAGAAGAAGAGAAGAGTAGGGTAAGTAGTGTCCTCTTTTATCCATTGTTAAGCAAAAGTTACCTCGAGATGTTGCAGTAGAGCCCTGGTGTGTAGAAACAGCACGCCGAAGGGCCTAATGACATGTAGATAAGTCCATCCACTCTATATGCATGGCCTACATGACTTACAGCCTTTTCTTTCTCATTGGCTTCTCTTTCTGCTTGACGCTGTTTACGTTCTTCTTCTAATTGTCGCTGTCTATGTTCTTCCTCTAATTGTCGCTGTGCTTCTTCCTGAGCTCTTCTCTTCTTCTGCTCCTGCTCTTTCTTCTGCTCCTGCTCTTTCTTCTGCTCCTGCTCCTGCTCCTTCTTTTTCAACTCTCTTTCTCTTTGCTGTGCTTCTTCCTGTTGAGCAGCATGATCAGTATACTCCTCATAGAATTGGACATAGGAAGAAGGCACCAATCCTGACTGTCCATTTGTCTTTTCCACTCGCCACCATCCATCGTCTCTGTTGCTTTCTAGCACAAGTACTTTCTCTTCTCCTTCCACCGAGAGCTCCTCCTCACTCTCAGCATCAAATGCATAGACAATGACGGCCCATCTCGGTTCTTCTTCTTCTATTGCGACTTGAGAAGACACATTCGACTCCTCTTTTACTGAACCTGTTCTTAGACTCGAAGCATAATGAGCAGAATAGGGTTCCTCCTGGGGTTCACTGTCATGAATATGGGTATTAGCCATTTGTGCTGATGATCTCGAATCAGTTATCTTGACAAGAATAGCCTTGGCCTCTGATTTGGAGGAGGCTTGAAGATCAAAAACAGCACGCATGGCACCAGTGATTTCAATATGCAGGGTTTTTCCGTCAAAAAGATACTTGGTGACATCCAAAATAGGGTATTGCTGCACAGGGAGGGTTTTGTCTGTCTCACTCCCATAGCAAATCATGCCATTACCCACTAATAAATTGCCCTTGCTTTTCTTTTTCTTTTTCTTGGCTGCATCGTATTCATGCACCACCCATGACTGTGCATCGTCATTCAATTCATAAGGAGATGGGCTGCGTTCACTCTTTCCTGTCTAAAGTGTCCATAGAAGAGCATGTTAATTTTCTGTTTCTTTTTCTTTTCATGTGTTATGTGTTATAAGGAATACATTCTTCCATAGAAGAGTTATTATTATTATTATTATTATTATTATTTATTTTACCTACCCTATGAGGGAGCACAGGCTGGATAGAAGAAGAAGAGGGCAGTGTCTTTTGTGTCTCTATTAATGGCTCCTGTCCATGGGCAGGTACAGTGGCAGAAGATATAGGAAGTGTAGAAAGTGTAGGAGGTGTAGGAGGTGTAGGAGGCACAGTAACAGAAGGCACATTCTTCTCTTCCATGTCCATAGCCATGTCCATCTGATGCACATAGTTACCAGGCACCAAACCAATCTCACCATTGTTTGTTTTCACAAGATACCAGTCAGGATCATCACACTCATAAAGAAGCATTTCTTCACCCTCTTCAAAAGACAGCTCTTCTTCTTGTCCAGCCGTATAATCATACTCCGCGCACACTTTTCCTATCGGTGGGCACTGTGGAGACACTGGGTAAGGTGGAGTGTTCTCTTTTCCTTTTCCTTTTTTTTTCCTCTTATAGCTCATGAGTCAGTGATCATTACTCTACCTCTTCCAAGTAGCTCACAGGCACAAGACCCACAGGTGCAGTTGTCTCACTCGATGTCTGTTTGAGTTCTGCCTTGCACCAGTCATCGTCCTCTTTTTCGATAATATAGAATACGTCGTCTTCTCTCATATCGAGCTCATCGGGAGTGCGTGCCTCATAGTCATACAGTGCCTTACAGATTTGCACGTACTTCATTGGATACTATTCTTTTTTTTTGTTTTTGTTTTTGTTTTGTTTTTGTAATCTAATATTATAAGATATACTAAAGGTAGTGGTATAAATAGAGAAGAAAGAAAGAAAGAGGAAAATAGATGGAGGCAAATGACACTACGAGAATAAATAGGAAAGCGAGTGACTTGTGTGACACAACAGCCAATGCTTCTGGCACAGACCCAAGTGTCGATCCCATGCTTCTGATTGGATATCAACAAGGTCACTTTATTCTTTCTACTGGAGTGCATAACAGAGAGGCTAGTCTGGCGTCATGGGACAGGAGGGCCTCTACATCTGCCTGGGATGGGTTGAATATCTACACCTCTCCATTCTATGGGGTGACTTGCCTTTATTATTTCATGACAGCTGGCATGGAGCCACTGGTAATCTTTCTTGAGCCATTGACAGAGTGTTTTTGCTGTTGAGTCTATGGTTTGTGAGTCATTAAGAGAAGGACAGCAGGCTATTACCTTGACGGTCATAGTAGCAGATCCATGCATTGGCTAGTGTTTTCAAGACCATACCACTGTAAAAGGGGATTCTGTCCATGGCCCATAGAGATAGTTACCATAGAGATAAGTATCATAGACTCCTCCTTATTTCCAGACAACCTTACCTTGGCCAACACTGCTCTAATAGACATGCCAAACACTCAGCTGCTTTCTCATTCAGTAGCAGCAATGATTCAGAGGCACTCTTTGCGTTGTGGAGCACTGACAATCCTTGGCACACCATGGACAGCACTTGCTAGTCTCTCTATTAGAACAGTGTTGTTTTCTCATTACCTTTTACCTTGAGATATCTCACACCAGCAATACCAATGGCATGGTAGATGGCAGGCAGAGGTGTCAGGAGAATAAGAAGAACGGCAGGCCGATGTCCCGCATACTGAGCACCCACCAACACACCCTCCGTAAGTATCTTCTCCATGAACACCTGCTTGTCAGGATCCTTGAGTCTTGAGCCCAGATCCACCAGACATGTATAGGCACAGACAAGGGTAGGAAGCACCTCTGTATCAGACACGTAGGCCAAGGACTTGAATAGAATCTACTTGTCCAATGAGTCCAAAAGGAATAGTCTCTGGTGTACCTCTGCAAACAGGCCTTGAAGACCATAAGCCATGAAGGTTGTCTGTGGTAGTTTGATGACAAGTGCATGAATGATCACCACACCCCTTTGTTTATAATAAAAGTCATAGTTGTCTGCTATTCTAAGGGTGGGTGGCAATAGTTTAGGAAGCAGACACGACAGATCTGTGGCCTTTATAGTATAAATCAATGCACTCTCCTATTGACCTACTGTTCCTTGGGATACTATCCACTCTACTATAGTGGCACCGTCAAATCCACGGTCTGTCTCCTTCCATAAGGGTGCTTCTACTATTTCCTCGTCTTTCACTGGGTCAGCATAGCGGCCTTTGTGGTTGTGCGCTGGAGTGTCTGTCTGGAGCACAAACAGAGGCTGCACACACTTATCCAGTACTTCTTCCAGGTGGTGTTTATAGACATGTTTTTCCTTATCAACACTGCTGCTACAATGGCTGCTAGTGTGTTGGCAGTAATGAGCACAGACATAGTGCAGAAACACCTCTTTTGCACTTGCACTTTCCATAATAGACACAACCAGTCACTGTTTCCAAACACACACACACACACACACACGCTTCTTCCTCCTTGCTCTTGATTCCTCTTCCTTCTCTGTTGATGACGACACTTTTCAATGGGTGGCTTAACAGTAGGTCGCATAACAATGGGTTGTTTCTCTTGTAATCCTGCTTCTCTTGCTACTCTCTTGTCGGCTCACTCATGCGATAGAAAGAAAGAATAACAGGGGCGTGTTTATTAACTGAATACAGGGTCAAGTGGATGTCTAGTCTATAGGAAACTATCTTTATTGTTTCTTCACTGTCCTTTATCAACTTTTATGTTTTCTTCTTTTTCTGCTGCTGCTGCTGCTGCTGCTGCCTAGTAGAGCTCATGTTGAGTAATAGTGGATAGAGTGTTCATTGACTCGAGACTAGAATTCTGTTAAGATAAACAGTCGTGTGTCTTTGGCTTACTCTATGCAATGAATAGACTAGTATTGAAGAATGAAATGACATGAGTTTCTTTCTTTCCTTCTTCCCTGTACTTGTTCTCTTTGGACAGGTAATAAAGTGTTTAGTGTTATGTTCTCTGGTCTCTAGTGCAGTCCAATAGCATCTTCCACACCTTTCTACTACTACTATGCACACACACACACCTATTCTTCTTCTGTCTACTGTCCATAAACCCACTGGCCTTCTTCCTTTCTCTTCTCTCATCACCTTGAGTTAATATTTCTGCCCACTCTGTCCCCCGCCCGCCCGCCCCCAGTCATGCTTCTCATTACGATATGTGACTGTGCAAGCCCACTTTATAAAATTGTCTTGTACAAAATACAAAAATAATAGAAGAGATACACAATGACCGACCTCATGGATGATAGTTTTGGCATGGGCAATACGGGTAAACACCCCTTCCTTCCTCTCCCAAGACACGCGGTCATTAACAACCTAGGCCACAGAGTATTTCCTTCCTGAGGGAGACCACCTGTATGAAGAAGAGCCCATCACGTAAGCCCTTTTCTTCCTGTTTTCTTGTTTATTCTATACAGTGCTTTGTTTCTAAAACCCTCTTCCCCATGAGGGTTCCTTTGCCTACAGACAAGAGGATTGCTGGACAGTCATTTCTTCTTTCTTTGAAGAAAAGGGTCTAGTGAGACAACAACTCGACTCCTTTGATGAGTTTGTCCAAAACACCATGCAGGAACTGGTGGATGAAAACTCCAACCTTGTTCTTCAGCATGTGGGTGGGGGTGGCGATGTCACGGTAAGAGGAGAGTAGGAGCCCCTTTCCTTTATTTCTTTTATGACTATGGCTATGGCTATTACAGTTACAGTTACAGTTATGGTTCTATGGTTCTATGGTTCTATGGTTCTATGGTTCTATGGTTCTATGGTTCTATGATTCTACCACAGAACAGCTGATGCTTAACATTAGAAACGCTACATTATTGATTTTGGACAAATCTACCTGTCCAAACCCACCATGACAGAAGCCGATGGAAGTACACAGCCCATGTTTCCTCAGGAAGCACGGATCCGTAACCTGACGTAAGCATGCTCTTCCGCCAAAACAGCTGACTTGATGCATTCTCCTAGCTATGCGTCTCCCCTGTATGTGGATATGAGCAAACGCACACAGATCGCTGTTCCTCAGGACACCACGAGCAGAAACCCCAATGATATGTTTGTGGATGAGAATGGCATGGACAGAGCCCCCATGACAAAAGTGTTTATTGGAAAGGTAATTTGATAGCAGACACAGTCAACAAGAGAGAGAGAGAGAGGAAGAAGCTGACCATGGGTTGGTGATAAGGTGCCTATTATGCTGCGGTCCACGTACTGTATTCTTCACGGCATGCCAGAACGGGAGATGCACGAGCTGAATGAATGTTCTTTTGATATGGGAGGTTACTTTGTCATCAATGGATCCGAAAAGGTGCTGATTGCTCAGGAACGCATGGCCACCAACACAGTCTACGTGTTTGCCAAGGCACCTCCCTCCAATGTCCAATACACAGCAGAAATCAGATCACAGCCTGAGCTGGGGTCCAAGAATGCATCTCCCCTGTACATTAAGATGATGCGTGCTTCTACAGACAGAGGAGGCACTGGTCAATGCATCCGAGCCACGCTTCCTTACATCCGATCCGACATTCCCATTGTGATTGTGTTTCGTGCCTTGGGACAAGTGGCTGACCGCGATGTCCTTGAACACATCTGCTATGACCGCAACGACTATGAGATGCTGGAGATGCTCAAGCCCTCGATTGAAGAGGCGTTTGTGATCCAGGATCAGGATGTGGCGCTTGATTTCATTGGCAAGAGAGGCACAACTGTGGGGGCTACACGCGAACGACGTACCAAATATGCCACTGAGATTCTTCAGAAGGAGCTGCTGCCCCATGTGGGTGTGGCCTACAAAACAGAGACACGCAAGTCCTACTTTTTTGGGTACATGATCCACCGTCTGTTGCTGGCTGCACTGGAGCGACGTGAGTTGGATGATCGTGATCACTATGGTAAAAAGCGTATGGATCTTGCCGGTCCCCTGATGGCAGGTCTGTTCCGACTGCTGTTTAAGAAGCTCACCAAGGATGTTGCAAAGTACTTGCAAAAGGTAAACTCTATCTTTTGTTACTGTTGTTTCTGTTGTTATTGGTGTTTCTGTTATTGGTGTTAGTATTAGTATTCTACAGGAGGAGAACTAAGGAAAAAGGACAGTGCATAGAATCCAGCCGTGAATTCAACCTGACCTTGGCTGTCAAATCCAACACTATCACCAACGGCCTCAAATACTCCTTGGCGACAGGCAACTGGGGTGACCAGAAAAAAGCCATGCAAGCAAGAGCAGGTGTGTCCCAAGTGCTGAACAGATACACCTTTGCCTCTACCCTTTCCCATTTGCGTCGCTGCAACACACCCATTGGCAGAGATGGCAAGATTGCCAAACCACGTCAATTACACAATACCCACTGGGGTCTGGTCTGTCCTGCAGAGACACCCGAAGGACAGGCGTGTGGTCTGGTGAAGAACCTGGCCCTCATGTCCTACATCTCTGTGGGCTCTGCTGCCACCCCCCTGGTGCTGTTCTTGGAGGAGTGGGCCATGGAGAACCTAGAGGAACTCAGTGCCAACAACATCCCAGACGCCACCAAAGTGTTTGTGAATGGTGTGTGGATTGGTGTGCACCGTGATCCAGGCGAACTCGTCAACTCCCTCAAATCCATGCGTCGATCGGTAGACATCTCTCCTGAAGTCAGCATTGTGCGTGACATTCGTGAGAAGGAGCTGAGAATGTACACGGATGCGGGTCGATGCTGTCGTCCGCTCTTCCTGGTGCACCACCAGCAACTGAAGCTGTCTCGCGAACACCTGACCCGTCTGCAGGATCCCGAAGACAGCTACCGATGGCAGGACATGATTTCCGACGGCATTGTCGAGTACGTGGATGCAGACGAAGAAGAGACGTCGATGATCTGCATGACACCCGAGGATCTTGTGGAGTCGCGCATGGCATCGCAGTTTGGCAATCCTCTCCAGGAAGAGCGTGATCTTGCCAGCAGAGTCAAGAGCCAGACAGGCGCCTATGCACACACATGGACCCACTGCGAGATCCATCCCAGCATGATTCTGGGGATCTGTGCCAGCATCATTCCCTTCCCAGACCACAACCAGTCTCCCCGCAACACCTACCAGTCGGCCATGGGAAAGCAGGCCATGGGCGTCTACCTGACCAACTACCAGACCCGCATGGACACCATGGCCAACATTCTCTATTACCCACAAAAGCCCCTCACCACCACCCGCTCCATGGAGTTCCTTCGTTTCCGTGAGCTGCCTGCTGGCCAGAACGCAGTGGTTGCCATCCTCTGCTACTCTGGCTACAACCAGGAGGACTCTGTGATCATGAACCAGAGCAGCATCGACCGTGGTCTGTTCCGGTCTCTCTTCTTCCGAACCTACATGGACGCCGAGAAAAAGGCAGGCATGATGTTCATGGAGGAGTTCGAAAAGCCCACCCGCGACACGACGCTCCGTCTCAAGCACGGCACCTACGAGAAACTGGAAGAAGACGGCCTGATTGCTCCCGGCACCCGCGTGTCGGGCGACGACATCATCATTGGCAAAACAGCCCCCATCCCTGCCGAGTCTGAGGAGCTGGGCCAGCGCACGCAGACACACAACAAGCGAGATGCATCGACTCCCCTGCGCAGTACAGAGACCGGCATTGTGGACCAGGTCATGCTCACGACCAACCAGGACGGACTCAAGTTTGTCAAGGTGCGTGTGCGGTCGACGCGTGTGCCGCAGATGGGCGACAAGTTTGCCTCTCGCCACGGTCAAAAGGGAACCATCGGCATGACCTACCGCCAAGAGGACTTTCCCTTTTCTGCGGATGGAATTACGCCTGATTTGATCATCAACCCCCATGCCATTCCCTCGCGTATGACCATTGGCCATTTGATTGAGTGTTTGTTGGGCAAAGTGTCGACCCTGTCGGGCAACGAGGGAGATGCCACGCCGTTTACAGAGGTCACGGTGGAGGCGATTTCACAGGCATTGACGCAGGAGGGGTACCAGCAGCGTGGGTTTGAGGTCATGTACAATGGATTCACAGGTCGCAAATTGAATGTACAGGTGTTTTTGGGGCCTACGTATTATCAGAGATTAAAGCACATGGTGGATGATAAGATTCACAGTAGAGCACGAGGCCCTGTTCAGATCCTGACGCGACAGCCGGTGGAGGGTCGTTCAAGAGATGGAGGACTGCGTTTTGGTGAGATGGAGAGAGATTGTATGATCAGTCACGGTGTTTCGCAGTTCTTAAAGGTAAGTGGAGGGAAGGGCTGGATTGGGTCTGTGGTGTTTGGGGGTCGATGAGAGGCTGATGAAGCGTAGGAACGTCTGTTTGATGCCTCTGATGCCTACCGAGTGCATGTGTGCGATATCTGTGGCTTGATGGCCATTGCTAATCTGAAGAAGAATAACTTTGAGTGTCGATCGTGCAAGAATAAGACAAGGATTTCACAGATCCATATTCCTTATGCCTGCAAACTGCTTTTCCAGGAACTCATGGCCATGAATATTGCACCGCGCATGTTTGTAGAAACAGATAATTAATGTCTTGAGCAGTTCAATTACTATTTTGTTTTTAAAAGAAACAAAAGCAAAGCAAAAAAAAAAACATAGGGTATTTCTTCTTTTTCTCCTTTTATATATAAGTAAAACAAACAAATTTCCCCCTTTCCAATGTAAATAGACTCTTCTTGTATGTATGTATGAATGTATGAATGTATGTAGATGTAGATGTAGATGTAGATGTTGTATATATTGTATGTATGTATTTATATGTTGTATATGGGTTGATAGGTTATTATTGAGAAATGGATCTTATCAATGGGATTATATGGGATAAAAGAGAAAGACTAACACACACACACACAAGAGAGAGAGAGATAAAGAATGGTAAAAAGAGAAGGAATAGCAAAAGTACCCTCGCTCTCTATGAAGCAGTCCTTGAAGCAGTCCTTGGGATGGGGATGAGGTGGGTCATGCAGCATAGAAACATGCAATACATTGCAATACATTGCAATACATGCAATACATGAAGAGAGAGAGAGAAAAAGGAAAGAAATAGGAGAGAGAATAGGAAGAAGAAAAAAAGACAAATAAGCAGGCACCTCCACATACATGAGGGATTATAAATACATTATCTCCAAAGGATTTAGCCAAGATTAGAATATAAATTGTTTGCATTACTAGCCATGGGCTGGGTGGGATCCCGCAATGACCGAGAATGGATGCCAGAACCACCTCCACCCCCTCCAGCATGATAGCCAAAGTTGGCAAGATAGGCGTGGTCCTGTGGCAGGGTGGACTGCTGTAATGACTGGGAAGGAGGGGCATACATGGAGGGCTGTTGGTGTTGCAATTGCTGTTGTTGTTGTTGTTGTTGCAATTGCTGTTGTTGTTGTTGCTGCAATTGCTGTTGTTGTTGCTGCTGTTGTTGGTGGTGGTGGTGTTGGAGCATCTTCTGCTGCTGTTGGTATTGTAACATCACGTCATCCAAGCATTTTGACGCATCTGAGGGTTTAGGTTCTTGTGTGCGGAAGTGGTGGGGTTGAGGCAGAATACGATGGGCTGCAGAAGGTGGAAAGGCCCCTGTGTTGATCACCTGTCGTCTTTGGCCAGCATGGGGCAGTGCAGCTGAATCATAGGGTAGTGTGGAGGAGGATGTGTACAAGGCAGAATCCTCTGGAAGCACATTGCTCTCTGCCAGTTTCTTTTCCTGCTGTCTACTGTCAATAACACGCCCACCCACAAAGACTGCACTTACAATCTTCTTGACGGTCCAATCAAACACATAGTCATACTGGAATCCCTCACGCACAAACAGATCACGGAACAACTTGCGCAGATAGCTGTAGTCTGGTTTGTCATCAAAACGAAGCGACCGTACATAGTTGAGGTAGACTGTGAATTCATGATGAAGACCACGGCATAGCTGGTCTGCTGAGGTTGTCATCTTCTTCTCCATGATCTTGTCGTATTTTTCCTTTTTGTTGCGAGCACGAATCCCCTGCCATGGGAGCTGTCCTCGGCAGAAGTAAACGAGGATGTACCCCAGGGATTCGAGATCATCTCTCCGAGACTGCTCTATTTTTCCTTGTGGTGAGTCCATCGTTGCCCTTTAGCAACAAAGCCCTTACCTATGCCCAGATGAGTGTTGACGCTGGCATAGCGGGGTGTGCCTGTAAGATTCTTGTTCTCTCTGTAGGGAATATGGGCGTTGGTTTTGGGGTCTCTGAATCTCTTGGCGAGTCCAAAATCAATCATGTTGACTTGGTTGCCCCTTTTTGCTATTCCCATTAAGAAGTTGTCTGGCTTGATGTCACGGTGGATGAATCCTAGCCACCGTCTGTCAATAGGAGGACAATGAAATGAGGATTACCTTTGGAGTGTACATATTCCACGCGCGACAGCTTGATGATGTTGAAGAAGAAGAGGTGAGCGAGTGTTCCATTGTACTGTAGTCTATTGTACTGTAGTCTACTGTACTGTCTCCTGCTCTCTAAGAACACTGCACTGCACTGCACTCACCAATTGATCCGCTAATAACAGCACCGTCTTCAATGAGAAGCGTCGTTTGCAGTAGTTGAACAGGTCCTCCATAGAAGGCCCAAGGAGGTCCATTACAAGAACATTATGGTCAGCCTCTTTGCCGTACCACCTTACAAAGGGGATACCAACACCGCCGGCTAATGTCTTGTACACTCTTGCTTCGTATTCCAATTGTGGATGAGCAGCTCTCATGTTCTCCATCTTCACAGCAACATCTTCACCACTCGTCATATTGGAGCCTACTACAAGTCAACATCACTTCTTTCTTTGGAGATGACAAGTATTTACCCAGATAGATTTCTCCAAAAGAACCAGCACCTATCTTCCGGCCTAGTTTGTATTTGTTGCCTATTCGGATATCCCGTCCTTCCAGAGCCATAGTAATAAAGAAGAAGATGAAAAGGGAGATGAAAAAGATGAAAAAGAGGAGGAGGAGAAGGAAGAAAGGAGTGTCAGTGTGACTCTTTCAGAGTCTAAACAAAGGCAGAAAAAAATAGCAGAAAAATCAAATGACAAGAAATAAAAAAAAAAGAAATAAAAAAAGAAATAAAAAAAAGCTTCTTTTTATTTTATTTTTTTATTTCTTTTTTTATTTCTTTTTTTATTTCTTTTTTTTATTTTTATTTTTATTTTTATTTTTATTTTTATTTTTATTTTTATTTTTTCTGATATTTCTCTCTCTCTATTTCTCTCTCTATTTTTCATTGCCGCTATTCCCTGTGCACTCCACCACCACTAGAAAAGAGAACCTTGAACAAGTGAATGAGTCGAAAAGGGCAAATCCCTCCTTTTTATTTGATGGTCCGCCATGGATGGAAAACAGCAGTTAGTTGTGTCGAAAGAACTTCATGCCCATCCAGTTCCAAATGACAAAGTAAACAAAGGCAATAGCAGTGATAGGAAACACAAAACAGTAGTAGTTGTCGTTTCGTATCAAAGTGAGAAGCTACTCTGTGTGTGTCAGTACACCTATCCAACACCAGTGTTCTCTATTGAAAGAGGCTCTTGCCTTGTTATCTGAAGTCACCCAATAACAGCCCACCAAGGAATACATGGTCATAAAGAACATGAGCCAGGTCATTAGGAGGAGTCCATACCCCCATACGTAGGTTGTATCCTCACTGTCTGATAAGTGCACTGTCATGGTGTGTGCATAAAGAGGCTCTGTTCCATGAGCAGCTGAAGAAGAGACTGCAGGCCTTGTTCGTCGATGGTACGCTTGCATAACAAAAAGACAGGGAAGCAATGAGAAGAGGGAGAGAAAATACGAGTCACTTTGTCATGAGTATGTGTATTATTTTCTGCTGTAACTCTTTAATGTAGTTCTGCTCTCTTTTCTCTGCTCTACTCTGCTACTTTTCTCTGCTCTACTCTGCTACTTTTCTCTGCTCTACTCTGCCACTTTTAGCCCTTTATAAATATCCTTTATTGGTTCACTGGGGTTATTTCTTCGGCACATAATCCTTGGACAGATCAATGTGCGCCAAATGAGTATTGGTAATTTTGATCTTTTTATTGCGTGTCTTTGATCGCTTGGGTTTAGCCTTGGACATGTCAATGGTAAAGAACAGTCGCAGTGTGAGTCTTCTTACCTACAACAGACATGCCTACATCCCTCACTTACCTCAGAAACCACCTTTTTATCAAACACCTCCATTGTCTTGAGTCCAGCTAAAATCACATCAAGTGTTAATATAAATAAAGAAGCACTCTTTTGTATGCATACCATTCTCAAGGGCCTTTGGAAGATCAGTCTCATCAGGAATCAGAATCTCAGTCCACATCTTCTGGAAATCCTGGTCAATCCATGTATTGAACTGCATGTCATTGTGGAATAGGACACGAGGATTGCTATCCTTATTACGAATCACAAGCACTCTTCCTTCATTGGCCAGTTCCTCCACTGTATTGGCCAACTTGGAATAGGAATCCTTGAGATCCTTATAATCCATACCACCTTCATTCTTTTTGGATGTCAGTAGAGTAAGAAGATCGTCCTTGGATTTGATCTGGTAGGTGGGCTATACACACAAACACATCAGTCTACACATCAGTCGCTGTACTCGTAGAAACAGCAGCAAAACAAAGAAAAAGACACTCGCCTTGTATGCAAATGTCTTGTTTACAGGATCAAATTCTATTTTGCTGTTCTGCACCAACTTCTCCCACAAGGCAGCATTTCTTGTAATATCCACTTTGGTTCTAGAACCAATGCTCACTACAGACTGAGGGTGGTCGCAGTCTTTCAAGAACTGAATCACAGTATACAGTTGACTCATGGCATGCTGTCCAGTGCCAGTGTTCGCAGGCTGTGAATAGACTAACGGAAGCTTATCAAAAAAAGAAAGAAAGAAAGAAAGAAAGAAACATGCACATCTATCTATCTATCTCTATCTATAGAGAAAAAGAGAGAAATAGAGCCTCCTCTTATTATACTATAGTATCTCTTTTGTACCCGTAGCCTTCTTTGCCTTTTTGCGTGCTTCTTGACTCGACAGTTCAAACGAAGCTCTTGTGTTGTTGGAAATATGTCCTACAGAAGCACCTCCCTCATGAGGGTGGGTCGTATTGACTGTTCTCTTCACTGCAAGACCAGTATTGGCAGAGAGTGTGTTTTTAAACTTCTTGACTTGGTCTGATAGCGACATGACTGTGGTGGGAGACGTCTAGGAAGATGAACAAGAATTAAAAGAGGAAAGGAGGAAAAAACACAGGGAGACAGTCCACAGGGAAGTGTGACAGCGGAAATGGAAATGGAAATGGAAAGAAAAAATAATAGGCATGGCTCAATGAAATCCACACGTCAACCTACTCTTATAGGTAGAGGAAGAAAGGCAGCGTCTATTGAACTACTGCAACACGAGTCAATGGATAATAAGATGGATAATAAGCATCTTTTTATTATTATTACTGAGGATTCTATTTAACCTATAGAGACAGAGTGGATTCTTCAAGGAGACTTACGCATAGAAGCAGTCACATATATCAACAGACAGTAAAACTACTGGGTGATTGTATTGGTCTGTTGGCTGCTATTCTGGTGGAGAATCAACAGATGATCTTAAAGTACTACTGTCGTTTTGATATTACTTGCCTCATTCCAAAAACAAGCAGTGATGAATACACTCACATCTCTGCTATTGGAATAAGGCAAGTAATATCAAAGACACTTTCTTCCTCTTTTATATACAATATATAATGCAATATATAATACAATATATAAAGAGACAGTGCTGTTATCAATGCTACTAGTCTATATCAAAGATATCTATCTATTCATCTCTACACTGTCATCTAAATCAATCTTCTCTGCTTGTAAGTCTTAGGTCTGTGTTCATCCTTGCCTCCCAAGGCTGTTGTTGAAATTGTATCTATTGAAATCAATGTGGAGTCTATTAATAGAGATAGATAGCCCACTCAATTACCTTTCTGTCTCTAGAAATAAAAGAGTAGAAATGACCTAATCCAGGTGATGACACTCCTTTGTGTGACTGTTAAAAGGATGTCCATCAGTTGCTGTAAGATGACTTGAGTCGTCTGCTCTTCTACTTATCACCATGACACTGTTCTTTTTGGTGATGGTGATGTCATGACTACCCTGCGCCAAGTAACACGAACTAAGAGAGTAGTAACGGGCGATAGAGTGTTGTGTAGCAATAGGGCGCAGATCTTTTGCCACGTGGAAACAAGAAGATCATTTATTCTCCATTTGTAGATGTACTTTTCTTCTGTGTAATATGTAATCTGTAGATGGAATGGATTGCAGTCCCTTGATAAAAATAGCCTATTGAGTTTTATCTTGGTGTGCAACTACTCTTTTTGGTATTTATTAAGTTTGATGTTCATAAAGTCATTTAGCTGTAGTTTATATGTTTGTAATAATGATGAGATTGTTGGAAAACCCCAAAAAAAAACAAGAGGTGTGTTTTGTTTGAATTAAAGGGTATATTTCTCAAAGATTCATTGTATGAATTTTGGTCTACTTGTATACATATTCTTTCTATGTTACAAAGATCTAAGCTATACAACAATAGCTTCTCAGTAAATTCAGGGGTGGTTCTCCCTCCCTTGTCCTATATGTGTTTCAGGGGAAGAAAACCTTCACATTTACAACAATAGTGATAGTGAGTGATAGTGACACTAATAATACTACCACTGATAGTACTACCACTAATAATACTAATACTAATACTAATACTAATACTAATACTAACACTAACACTAATACTAATACTACTAATACTAAAATGACAGAGCAAAACAGTCTTGGAGGGAGGCTTATGTTATAAGTGACTGCTTGAATCTTTTAGTTGTTGCTGTAAGAATGAGATAACTTCCTTTGAAAAAGAAGAGATAAAACTATGTTCTAAGAGGGACAAATGGGGTATCTTTCAAGTTTGAACACTCATGCAATAGGATGTGGTCTTCCTATTTATACAGATCAAGACATCTCAGAGGCATGTAATTGAGTTTTGACCAAGGATAGATAAACCTCATCCTTCTTTACTAAAAGACAATGAGTACTGGTAACTCTTCTATTGATAAGATAAAAATATAAACCCTTCTGCTTATATTAACCAGTAGGTCATTATTTCTAGTGGTCTTCACACAATAAAAATATTAGTTTAACACATTATTTTATCAAGTATCAAGAGAATAGGGCCAATACTAATGATTGTAGGCTATTGAATAAAGCACAACAGATATATTCTTACAATAGATCAGAAATAGACCAGTGTGTCTTCTATAGTCAGTATCTCTTTCTTGTCTATCTTCTTTCATTTTTCATAGAATTCTACACACTCTACTCTTATAGATACTCTATTGAATAATGAATAAGATGAACTCTTTGAATGTCTCTAATATTAGTAATAGTAATAGTAGTAATAATAAAAATAAAAATAAATACTTACCTATCTAAAGAAACTATAGACCTACCTATTTTGATAATAAAAGTATACATATAAAATATTCAGTAACACTGTGTGTATTCATTTTAAAAATGTATTTGGAATGAACACATGCGGTATTGCAGTTTGACGAATCATGATGCGAGCTTGTGTACTGTAACATTAGTCTTTATAGTTTGATAGAAGACTATACAAAATCAGTACAAGGATGCCATAAAAATAGTAGCATTTTACCAGAATGTGTGGTGTTAGTATAGCGTCTGGGTCTATGTACATTGAGAAACATGAGTGACTATGGTAAGATACATTTATGCATGGAGAGAGACGAGTTGTCCTGCATTTTTTTGTCTTTATTTTATTTTTTTACTCTTGAATCAAAAACTGCCTTATTAAAACTAACGCCAAATACTAATCCAGTAAGAGGACAGGGCTGAGGAAGGTGTGAAGAACAATGGTAAGACCACACCTAAATCTCTCTCTCACACACACACAATTATATATTAACTCTATTCAGCACTGTATACACTATTTTCGGGAATTATTCGCACAATCTCAGAAAAAAATTGCACACCTTTTTTTTTTTTTTTTACTTTTCGCACACTTTATATTTTTTTTTGCACAGTGGGCAGTGAACCCATCTTGATGGGTGTAGATGAAGAATGTTTCTCTCTTCAAAATATCATAGACTACAGTACTTACTTGGACTTAAAACCACCCGAGAAGCCTCAGCCAAAACTCAAGGCCGCCAAAAAGGATACAACGTCTACTCCAGCACCTGTGTCTTACTACAAGAAACATGGTGATGATGTTAAAGGTCACCTTTTTCATCTGATTTATCAACTAGATATGACTGAAGGTAAATCAGCTAAGCAGTTGGGTATTGCTCGTCGAACCGCATACGACTGGCTTGAAAGAGATAAGGAACAAATCATGCAAAATATGAACAGAGATCTCAAAGTTGAGCCAGTAGAGACCCCAAAAAGAGGCCGACCAGCATTATTAAATGAAGATCATAAGAAACATCTTTCTGAAAGGTTTTTGGATCACCCTTCTGCAATGTTAGATCAAGCAATGGACAGTCTTGATGAGCAGCTCAAAGACTTGAAAGTTGCCAAGACAACGGTTTACAGCTTTATGACAGAAAAGTGTGCCTTGTCATTTAAGAAAGCACACCTTTATTCAAAGGAAAGAAACTCGCCTGAGAGTATTGAGAAAAGATTTGACTGGGTTATCAGATGGAACCAAACAGACATGGATTACAATAGTAACTATGTGTTTATTGATGAGTCCGCTTTTCATATAAATCTGAAAAGAACCATGGCTTGGTCAAAGAAAGGAACCAGAGCAGAGGTTGTTCAGCTCACAACAAGAGCAAAAACAACAACAATTTTGGGAGCTATATCTTCTCGTGGCATTATTAATGTTAAAGTAAGAGTGCCTTATACCTCTTCACCAAGAAAAAGAAAAGCAAACGGAATAACCAAAATGCAGAAAACTACTGGAACAGTTACTGGTCATTACTTTAACTTTATTGCAAGCACTTTGGATATTTTTGATCTTTACAATGAATTTAAAGGATATTATATAATAATGGATAATGCACCTATCCACACAGCTGAAAGTATTAGCAGACTTATTGAAAGTCGTGGCTATGGATGTGTATACTTTCCACCCTACTCTCCTGAGCTTAATTCCATTGAGCAATTCTGGTCTGTTGTGAAGAGTAAGCTTAAAAGAGAGAAACTATTAGAAAGTGAGACGTTAAACATGAGGATTACTGAAGCATGTAGTGATGTTCTTATCGCTGATCTCAAGGGATTTTATTGTTACTCTTCTTTGAAATTTGAAATATGTTTAAGTAAAAATACCTTTTAATAAATTTCGCACACTTTGTGCAATTCTTTTTATTTATAAAACTGTACAATAAGTAAAATATAAAGTGTACGAAAAGTAAAAAAAAAAAAAAGTGTAGACTATTACAATAAGAAGACTAAATAGAAAAGTAGTTTGGTACTTTACCACCAGTAACAGTCAGTACAATAGAATACACACTAGACAGGGATAAAATAGACTTATTGTTTTGATAATAGTTATTCTAAAGACTCTTCACTCTCTTTCTTATGAACCTATAATATCACCAAGAAATTGTTATCTTTGAACCATGGTAGTCACCAATGATGCCAAGACTAGGCAAGAACTTTTTGTCTTGCTGGATAGAAGACGCCCATGTTTGATCTTATACTATTAACTTCATAAGCCTTAATCTATGAAACTAGTAAAAAAAGAGTGACCTATTCTATTTCCTTTTTATTTATTAATTTATCCACAGTTGCCCATATTCACACCACTACTCTATACACCATTTGAATGAGATAATTATAAAAACTGTCTTTTGTGATACATCATACCAATGTATCACTCTAATGTTGATGTATGGCTCTCCTCATCATACATCTATTCTTACCAAGATAAGATAATCATAGCCCTCTTCATTAGCTTATTCTATATAAATAGTATCAAACACCTTATTTGTAATACTTTGACTGCCTTGGTATCCACTTTTTTTTTGTTATACTATATTTATCAGATACCTTTTCTCTCTCCCCCTATCTCTATTGGCAATAATACGCCAATAGATTGCGTGTTGTGTATCCATATACAGTAGAAATGCATGTAATCTATAGACCCAAATGATCATTTAGTTATCTTTGGTTATCATCATCGTATTGTTTTTATTCTACAGGTGTGTGCAGTATGAAGATCAACTCATCTATCTATTATTCAATAGTAACATTTATAGTTTTGTTACTCTTGAAAAGAAGAAGAAAACTACCATCTATTTTAAAAGAGTATATATTAATGGGTGATGAGGAATACAGTAGGTTCAATACAAATAGAATAGATATATTCCAGTAGTATAAATGCTATCTTATATTAACACTGCTATAAAATCATAGCAAGAAAAGTGAGAGAATAAATAATACAAATCATTTTTTTTCAACTTTTGAATGATACTTCATCCACCATAATTAAACCTTTCTATTTAGCTAGTGTTATAAATGAAGAGGGTTTTCCTCTCCTTAAACTCACACAAATCAAAAGAGAGAAAGAGAGAAAGAGAGAGAATATCCCTGGATTTACTAAAAGAATAGTGCCGTATAACATAGATCTTTGTAGCGTAGAAATATAAATATATATTTATAATTAAATTCAAATTCATAACTCTATAACTTTAAGAAATAGATTCTTTTCATTCAACAATACACGGTTCTTTTCTTCTTGGGTTTTTCCAACACTATGATTTTATTTCTTGATGATAGGGTAATCATTCTATTGTATTTGTCTACATTATGATTTTCTCACTCATGATATGTGGATGTTCTCTGTAAAATAAGGCTAAACTATGCCTATATCACAATACTGATTTTCTGTGCTATGAAAAAGAAAGGCAATATAGCCATTGTCAAGTGATAAGACAAAGTACCTGTATCATTCCAAAATACAGCTGATTCTCTAATGAAGAAGTGTATTTACCTAATGGTCTTTGCTTCTCGATGTACTTTTCTTTCTTTCAAATTTCTGCTTCTACTTTTATCACTAGTGTATTTACAAACACTTCAAAAATAAGATACAAAAACATTAGCCGAGATACACAGATTGTGCTTGTGTAGGTGTCTACTGTAAACAATAGATCAAATGCTGGTATTGATCTTATACTAAACATAGCACCTTTCACTTTGAAAGAGATCCTGAAACAACATGAAAAGACAAGTCTTGATCAAGCCCTAACAAGAGGAGAGAGAGAGAAAGGTTGCGTGATCCCAATCATCTCAGGGCAGAAATTATCAAAATATTAATAACATTTGTTTCTATAAGAAAGAGAAATAGTATCACTGTTGAACCGATAATAATCTTATATTGAACAAAAAGTACATACAAAAAAGAATAGTGTAAGCCCAAAAAGCAGTAGAAATCGGTGGTGTAGTTTGAAGGAGTCTTCTTTACTGCTACAAAAGTAGAAGAAACAACAAGGAAAATAACAATAAAGGTTTAAACAGTGTGCTGGTTGGGATTGTTTCGATTGAAAATAGTGTTGAAGAAGTGTCTTTTATAAAAAAGATAGTCATCTTGATATGTGTATTGATATCTTGAAGACACTATTGCCCTAAACCTTGGAATCATTCAGCAGGTGCAGAAGAATAGTGCTAGTGTAAGTATTAGCAAAAGAACAAGATATATAAAGGGCAGATTATGGCATAGAGACTCTCTCCAACTTGGCCACCATGAAGCCCCCATCCCAATCTAATAGATCATCTTTGGGGCTTATTTAAATGATGCTATTTATAACGAAAGAATAGTTTATACCAACAAGCAGCAACTAAGAGACGTCCTAGTACTTTAATGAAGTGGAATATCCAAGGATCACACCAACATCTTTACTACGAGCACACTATGGCCATTGTAGTTACTAATGAGCCTACGCCATAAACAATGTGTATTGTACAAAACACTCCTTTGTTTATTGGTTGAGCGTTTGAGGTCTATATCTACAGAATTCATAAAAATTATAGTCATAGCAAAGCATGAAATAAAGATAAAGAAGACACATTGGAATAGGATATGTAGTTTCTAGTGAGTGTTGCTTCAGAATTACTTTCTTTGTTGCTTCATCTTCTTCCAGTGTTTCTTGCCACCACTGTTGGTTCTCTCCTGTGTCTCATTGTATTTACGCTTATAGTATTGGCGAGATTGTTCATCAGCCAATACCTCGTCCACAAGTGTCTGTCTTCTGTCTTTGTTCTGTATACGCGAGGAGAAGAACTCTGTAGGTCCTTCAATAATAGTGCCCATCTGGAAGAACTTTGGGTCATACGATTTGCCCATCTTTTTGTAGTGTCTCTTTCTGTCCAAGACATGTCTCATCTTAATAATCTGGAGATCCCGTTTGATTTCTGCTGTTATTTCAGGTCTCTCCATATCAAACCACCCTTTTCCGGTGGTCTTACTCCTCAACTGTATTCAAATCCATGAGTTTTTCGTGAGATAAGGCAGTGTTTTCTTTTACCTCTTGTCTTTCTTTTTTTGTCAATTGTCGTTCTTCTGGTTTGTTGGCATTATCAGTCACTACGGGCACAAGAGTTGCATCCAAATGAACTGTTTTATTTTGTTGCTGAATGTAGAGGGCTTTCTCGACAGAAATACCAGCATGCAGTTTGGGGAGGCCGAGTTTCTTAGTTGTTTCTTCACTAGAATAGAGTAGTCTGTGTTTTAATACCCTGTTAATATTCATCATGTCTTTCTGACTCACTTGTCTTCTTCCTGCGTGTTCTTTTTTTGGAGAGCAAGGGCTTCACGGGCCTTATCTAAAAGGGCATCGAGGTCTTCATCACTCTCTTCCTGATTGCTTCTTTGCTGTTTTTGGATAGGCAAGGCTTCCATTGCTTGTCGTTGCGAACGAGTTACGGGCATAATGAGATGTATTTCTCTTCAATTTTTTTTCTGCTATTTCACCTTATTTTTTCGGTGTGGCTTTCTTTAACGAGTCACGACTGAGTTCAAGTATGAATCCAAAGGAGGTTGAACTTTGCTAGTTTGGCAGAAACTAAGACACGTTATCCACCATGACACAACAGCCTTCAATGAATGATCTTGCTGAATGGGTAGCAAATACAACTGAAAGCACTGAAATCCAACTAGGTAAATTATAAGACTATTGTAGAACCAAACACTGAAAAAGAAGACTTAATTAGTGCGGTTTTCTGTTGAGAACAACGAGGATTATGAAAGCAACGAAGACAATGACGCTGAAACAGACGCTTTTGCACCCAATTTCACTTATCCTATCTTTGGAGAACAAGAATCAGTGTTTGGCTACAAGGGACTAAGAATAAAGGTAGAATTTACTCCTACACTCAATCCCAAGTCATTATTAACCACTACCACTACTGCCACTTTAGATTCATTTTGCGTCTGGGTCAATGCAGCCCTTTCTTCGCGTGGAATACGCAGATAAATACAAAGGACATACAGGGAATGAATTAGGGGGCCTGAAACCCGCAGCCATTGAGGCTACACTCAGGAAATATATGTCCAATGGTACCTTTATCTTCCTAAAGAATATTTTCTTTTTCTTTCTTTCTTTTTAATTGTGTTTGCCATAGACATTATCACTGATTATAGTGAGTTTCTTTGTGTTGTTCAGCAAGATGCAGAGGCATTCAAGCCAATTGGTGAGAAAGTGGGAGAATATTCAATGGAAGAAGAGCACTTTGAAATTTACAAGGTATAAAAGAGAGAGAGAGAGAGAATATAGATGTGTCTGTAGTTACACTTGGATTTCTCACTTTTTGTTTGTACTAGTCAAGTTTCACCAATGAGAAATTCAAGATGTATCATGAGAGAATACAGATATTTTCATTATTCTTTATTGAAGGATCATCCTACATTGAAAGTGATGATGAAAAATGGGAAATATATACAGTGTAAGAAGAAAAATAATAATAATAATAATAATAATTGGACTCATATTACATTGTTAGTTTCCAAAAGGAAGGCGATAATGAATCCTCTGTTTATCATCTTGTTGGCTACTGTACTGCGTACCCGTTCTTCTGCTGGCCTGAAAACATCCGTATGCGTATCAGGTAAGAATAATTAATAGAGAAAATAATATCATTTTTGGTTAATTTTACTGTGGGTTGATCCTGATAGTCAATTTTTGATCATGCCAACCTATCAAAAGCAAGGACACGGAAGTAAGTAAAAATAAGCAGATATTTCCTATATCTATATCTCATACTTGTACTTGTACTTGATCAATAGGCAAACTTTACCAGACACTTTACACTCTTCTGACCTCTTTCAGTCAAGTAAAAGAATTAACAGGTATGAACATTCTTTTAGTAGACAGAGGAGGAGCTCATCTTCAACATAATATAGTGGAGGATCCCAATGAAGAATTCAGTGATATGAGAGACAAGAATGATATGCGGATGTTGATAAGTAGTAACGCATTGGAGGGTTTAGTGGTTCCTGTTCCTGAAGAAACAATAAAAGAATTACAGATACGATTTAAATTAACAGAGGTTTGTAAAGAGAGAAATAATATTATACTGTATATTGACTTGACTTGGTATATTTTAGCGTCAGATAAGGCGGTGTGTTGAGATGCACCTATTAACCAAAATAAATAAACTAGACAGTGTGGTCTATAGAGCATATAGAAATCAGGTCAAGCAACGGCTCTATCTGTTCAATATTGTAGGTATAAAACATAGGTGTTATGAAATAACACCCTTTTCTAGGATGCTTTAAGAGACATGGATATTGAAGAAGTGAAAAAGAAGTTACATGAAACTTACATAGGAGTTGAAGGAGAATACCATGATATACTGGATCAACTCTAAACCATAACCCTATTATTTCAAGTAATAAATATTGGTTAATATATTATACTCTAACGTACTATACTATACTTTATTACAGCGAGGCTAGTATAGTCACACAAAATTAGAAAGGGTACGATTTTTATTTTTTGAAATTCTGAGAAAGAACATGCTTCATGGATAAAAAGGCTGAGACTTTAAAACACATAGTGACCTCAAATTCAACAAAAAGTTAGTTTGACATATTTTTTATAATAATGATAATGATAATGATAATATATAAATATATAATTATTTAATACTTTGTATGGTCTGCTTTAGTATAAATTATAGCCTGGCATCTGTCTGTCATACTTTGAATTTATTGTTGTGCAAGTTCAACACCAACTCACTCCTACTCTTCTGCAAGTAGAGCCTTCAAAATTCCAACATTGGTAATAGATGCCTTTATTTATTTAATTCTTCTTTCCAAGGCCTACTAGACGTGTTCAATTGGGTTCAATTCAGGAATTTGTGTAGGATAGTAATCAAAGTACTCTAATTTGATATATCTCTTTCCACGATCTATCATAGCACCCAGTATGACAGCTAACCCCATCTTATTGGAATATAAAGTCCCTATTCTTTTTCTTGTTCAATTCAATGAACTATGACAGAAAGTTCTATGCCAAAATGTTGACATATACGTCCTGATTTATAGTGCCATCAATAAAGACCAAAGAACCAAATCCACCAGCCCAAAAACAGTTCCAGATCATTATGCTACCTTTCCTCCATTTGGTTTTAGATATAATATGAGCAGCCTTATAATTCTTTCCGATCTTCCAAATCACTTTGGCCCTTTCCTGGTAACCTTCTATTTCAAACCGTGACTCATCAGACCATACAATGCATCTTCAGTCCTCAGGAGTCCAATTGACCCGTTCCTTTGCCCAACGAAGCCTTTTTCTTCATGTTTTCTTCAGATAACTTTGGCTTGTGTGCTGAAAAGTAGGAAGAAAACCCAATCTGATGAATATATCTGATGAATGTTGCTCTACAGATGATTATCTCATGCTTTAAATTCCAAATTCATGTAGTTATAAGAGGCAAAGAGTTTTCCTCATAGAATGACCTCAAGTTGTCTGAGGTCTCTCTCGTCTAGTTTTTTGGTGCACCAAAACTAAGTCTTGGTAAAGGTGTATCAGTAGTCATGATTCTACTAATGGTCTTTTGGACAGTAGACTTGCTAATGCCAACAACCTTTGAAATGCTACTCATGGAGTAATTTTCTCTTTAAGCCAATAAACACCCCATTACTCTCTTTCTTTAATCTTATTATAAACTCAAGTTTTTAGTTGAAGATTCTGCCTTTGAAATTTGAAATTGATGAGTGGAATGTGATTCTGTGGTAAAAAGAAGAAAAAAAATTATGTTTAAAATTGTATAAATTATAGGGTCGTATACTAACTAATTTTGTGTGACTGTAAAAGACCACAATTTCAATAAGATCAATTATCTTGTAAATGTGAAGGTTTTCTTTCCTTGAAACACACATAGGACAAGGGAAGAAAATCCATTCCTGAATTTACTGAGAAGCTATTGTTGTATAGCTTAATCTTTGTAACATAGAAAGAATATGTATACAAGTAGACCAAAAATCATACAATGAATCTTTGAGAAATATACCCTTTAATTCAAACAAACACACCTCTTGTTTTTTGGGTTTTCCAACAATCTCATCTTACCCACTTTGTTTTCATATTACTGCAGTTTTATTATTCTCATTTTGAGAGTCCTTTTACTTTCCATTCATAGAGAAAGCAGTACTTCATGACAAGAATACTGGGTTTACACAGTAGCCATCAGTAGTTGGTGTATCGCTCCTTAGCATTCATCACAGTCCTTTATCTCTGTTCTATGTTGACACCAAGGATGTTTGTGTACTCTTTGAGGGGTAAGAAGAAAGTAGTTCTAATTCCAACATTGCGACCATGACAGCCTCTATCTGCTTCTCACCGTTGTATATCACCTCACTACTGTAGATTGTTTCCAGACGATCTCAGTCATACTCCATATTCACAGAGATGATATTACGCTTTATTAAGCACACACACACACACACCTCACACATGCATCCCTTGGACTGTATCATAGCATGCCATCAACACCATCCATGCTCTGGGTGGGGTGTTGGCTATCTAGTGAAAAGTCCCATGTTTCAATTCATTTGAAATCATACTATTGTTGGGAATAGGAAGACCTGGTCACCCATTTTTATCAGAGCTTATTGTAGTAACTCCATATATTTGTATAGTGTATAGAATGGCATCAATGGTGGGAACAGATGCACCCTTTTACATCTTTGAGAAATATACTCTTTTTATAACCAAACAGTACACCATTTGCTCAAGGAGTATTAACACTATTGTCATTACCTTATAGGATCCCGTTGGAATCTTACTTGAGCAGGTCTTCCTCGAGGGGGACATACATAAGAGAATTCAGATGAGAAGAAACCCAAATGCATATCAAAACTATCAAAATAAAAAAATAAATAAAAATAAAAATGAAAAGTTAGCCAAACACAGCCATAAAGTTAGACACACCGAAAATCAGACAAGAAATCAGACAAACATCAATGCACGAATTTTTATTCATTTTGTGCTTGATTTTTTTTTTCGTCAAGTACGTGAATAATTTCGAGAAATACTGTAAATGAGTGAAGTTGGGAAAGATTTCTACCATAAGAAGTAGCACCAAGAGCCAAACAAGGTAAGCTAAATGTCATACCGAGAGTATTGGGTATCACACCCAATTGAATTTAATACTTGCCTAAATTTTAATAAAAACTCTTTTTTGCATAAAACTCTTTTTCTTTATGAATATTATTAAACCAACACAACATACCAGATAGATATTCAGAGACCCACACTCGTGGAGAATAGGATAAGGCAAAAAATAGAAGATTGTGGGGCATTTATTACCTGTTAAAGGTTGGATTAAAATTGACTGTGATTGTGAGTGTAGTTGGGATGAGAAAGCCCATAGTTCAAAATATTATCAGAAATATCAAAGAACATGGGTCACCATTGCGTTTAAAGAGTCATGGAAAACCCAAGAAAGCCAGTGAGAAGGACCTCAGACACCTGGAAAAGGTCATTAGAGAGGACCCATTTGCCTCATATAATCAGTTGAGATTGGAAATGTTGAAGATTCAGGTTGATGTATCTAGAAACACCATTATCCGTTACTGCAATCAGTTAGGGTTTGGATCTTTTTCTCCAGCTCACAATCCAGCCTTAACTGAAAAACACAAAGAGAAACGGCTTTATTGGGCTAAAGAACATGTTAATTGGACAAACGACCAGTGGAAAGGTGTCATCTGTTCTGATGAGTCAAAATATACTGTGAAAGGAAACGATGGAGGTGCCTGTGTCATCAGAAAAATTGGAGAAAGGTATGATCTTAATCATAGTGTTCCAACAACAAAGTTTGGTGGCGGTGGGGTCATGCTTTGGAGCTGTTTTTGGGTAAGTGGATTTGGCCCATTAGTCTTTGTTGATGGCACTGTAAACCAGGACGAATATATTAAGATTTTGGCTGGTGAGTTCTATTCTTGGTTCATTAGTTTTTATTAAAAATTAGGACAGTGAGTTTCTGTTATAATAAAAGGGTGCTAGTTGTCATACTGGGGCGATGGAAAGAGACGCATCAGATTAGGCATTTTGATTACTGGCCCATACAAATCTCTGACTTGAACTCAATTGAACATGTCTGGTGGGTCTTTGGAAAGACAGATTGAGGAAAGGAGGGTATGTATTACCAATGTTAAAAGTTTGAAGGCTCTACTTGCAGAAGAGTGTGAGTGAGTTAGTGTTGAACTTGCACAACAATAAATTCAAAGTATGACAGACAGATGCCAGGCTTTCATTGATGCCAAAGGGGGCCATACAAAATATTAACTGTATTATTATTATTTTATTTTCAATCATTAGAGATGTTGAGCTTTATTGTGTGAAGGTTTGAAGCTTCTATATCAGATGTGGAGTGTGTTATGTAATGTTGAACATATCCTAAATATTTCGTCCTGGAATTTATTTTCAAAAGTATTAAATTCAATTGGGTGTGACCGTATATAGCATAGATGTGGTTAGTATAACAATACATACAATTGTATTATACAAAAAGTCTTAGCAATTGGCACTACCACCCTCTGTTTCAATGATAGTCTTGTATTATCTCAGAGACATGTTCTCAATGAGACTGTTGATCATCTCTATAGATTATTATTTTTTTCATTTGAGCAACAGAACAGCCTCAAGATATTGAAGAATACATTTGGCTGTCGTTTTTTTTTCCGAACCTCACGGTCCGAAATGTCCCAAAGGTGCTGGAAAGGATTAAGTTCAGGGCTTTATGAGAACCATTCTTTCACTGTGAATCTACCCACTTTCTCCATTCATTACTTCACTAACTTTTACCTGTGGCTTATGGCATTATTCTCCTGAATAGAATAACTTATTTATGGATTCATCCCAGAAATACGGTCCAACTCATAAATATGTTTCTCTCTCATTTCTCTCAGTGGTGTTGGATGAGGTAGACATACTGTTAAATAAAATGGTAGAATGGAATAAAAAGAAATAGAAAAAAAATAGTTGGAAAATCAAAGCCTTGAAATCATTTCTTTTACTCACTGTAGTATGTTTATCTTATATTATATATATATATTGCATCTAAAGTGTTTCTATGTAAAGTGATCAAACAAATGTAATCGATCATTTCAGACACAGACCTCCTTTTTTGGGTTCATACATTATCCTAATAGTGTTATAACTTGATGAATTTATTAGCTAAAGACATAAAAACATTCAATAGATACATAGAAGAATGTTTGAAATATATAACAGTGGTTTTATTATATGGTTGATTAGCAACCACCGTAGTCACTCTTGACATCTATGACGGTCTGGCATCTCCGCCTCATGCTGACAATGAGGGTATCTGTCACTTCCTTCGATATTCTATCCCATTCCATCATCAGGGCCGCCTCCAACTTCTCCTTTGTGGAATATAACCTCTTGTTCTTCATGATAACCTTCTTGAGGTGGGCCCACAGATGCTCAATTGGATTGTGATTGGGACTCTACAAGGGCCAGTAAGGAAGAGTTTTCACACTTATTAATTTCTTCCATTCACAAGTTGTCTTGCTCCTATTAGGTCTAGCGTCGTCCTCCTGTAAGTGGAAACCAATATCAGGCTTTAGGAGTGAGAGACACTCAAATTCATGGCAGTAGGTTTCTCCCAAGATATCAATGTGCCTGTCGGAGTTTATCCTACCCTTCACTACGATCCATCTCTCAATACCCTCCCCACTGAAGCAGCTTATACCATCACTCCACTACCACCAAACTTCCTCATTTCTATGAAATTCTTAGGCTCAAAGGCGATACCAGGATGCCTGATTGTAAGTATCAGGGGAAAGGCAGGGAGAAGAAGCAGAGGTATTAGATGTTGTGCTTCAGGAACAGGTAGGGAGAACAAGAAGAGAACAAAGGTAAGAAACAAAAGAATACAAGGACATAGTGCAGGTAGGAAAACAGATATCAGGATATCGTTTTATTTAAACAATAAGTCGAGTATTTATACAAGAGTGTTCTATACTGCGATCTAATTCTATATTTTTTAATAAACAATCTAATTATTATAACAAAAAGCCAAGAACAAAAATAAGAGCGGGAAAAGAGAGACTTGTAATGTTTAGGATTAATGGTAGAATGATGAGTTCGTCTGAGGCAAAAATATTGGTGATTCCCAAATTACTTTCATAATTGCCAAGAACAAACTAGTCATTACACTGATGACTTTTGCGCCCATGTAATAGCTCATGAGCTCCACTCTGGACTCATCAGATTAGACGACCTCACACCACTGCTCATGGGTCCAACCAACGTGCTCACGGGCCCACTGGAGCCTTACATCTATATTCTTCTTGGTGAGAAGAGGCTTCACCACTGGACTAAAAGAGTGGAAGCTCATCTCATTGAGATACTTTTTCAAGGTTGATCTTGAAACCTTGATGGCCATATCTATCATGATGGCCTTCTTGGGAGAAGCTACTACCAAGTCTGTCTTCTTGAAGTGTCTCATAATGTCCCCTACAGTGTTGCATGGAACATTGAACATAAAAGATGCCTCGGCTTGGGTGGTGTTCATGTTCAGCACCTCATGGAGAATGGCTGAACGAGTCTCGAGACTCGTCTATTTCCCATACATCTCGGGAATATTGGTGAAGATGTTCACGGTGTTGGATGAGTCAGACATTAGAGAAAAAGAATTTTTATGAAGATAGAAATAATAATGTTTATTATTCTTAGTATAAAAATAACCTGGAATTTGAGATCGTCGATTACATTTATTTGATCACTTTATATCTGTATGTCTTCAAAGTCTTTTATAAAGTGGCTATCAAGCCCATGCATGAATAAAATATTCAACATCCGAAAATAAAAATAAAGACAAATAAATACTGAGCTGTAGTTATCGCTCCTCTTACAGTCTGTCTTTCAGCCATTACATAGTTTGATGTTTGTCTGATTTCTTGTCTGATTTTCGGTGTGTCTAACTTTATGGCTGTGTTTGGCTAACTTTTCATTTTTATTTTTATTTATTTTTTTATTTTGATAGTTTTGATATGCATTTGGGTTTCTTCTCATCTGAATTCTCTTATGTATGTCCCCCTCGAGGAAGACCTGCTCAAGTAAGATTCCAACGGGATCCTATAAGGTAATGACAATAGTGTTAATACTCCTTGAGCAAATGGTGTACTGTTTGGTTATAAAAAGAGTATATTTCTCAAAGATGTAAAAGGGTGCATCTGTTCCCACCATTGATGCCATTCTATACACTATACAAATATATGGAGTTACTACAATAAGCTCTGATAAAAATGGGTGACCAGGTCTTCCTATTCCCAACAATAGTATGATTTCAAATGAATTGAAACATGGGACTTTTCACTAGATAGCCAACACCCCACCCAGAGCATGGATGGTGTTGATGGCATGCTATGATACAGTCCAAGGGATGCATGTGTGAGGTGTGTGTGTGTGTGTGCTTAATAAAGCGTAATATCATCTCTGTGAATATGGAGTATGACTGAGATCGTCTGGAAACAATCTACAGTAGTGAGGTGATATACAACGGTGAGAAGCAGATAGAGGCTGTCATGGTCGCAATGTTGGAATTAGAACTACTTTCTTCTTACCCCTCAAAGAGTACACAAACATCCTTGGTGTCAACATAGAACAGAGATAAAGGACTGTGATGAATGCTAAGGAGCGATACACCAACTACTGATGGCTACTGTGTAAACCCAGTATTCTTGTCATGAAGTACTGCTTTCTCTATGAATGGAAAGTAAAAGGACTCTCAAAATGAGAATAATAAAACTGCAGTAATATGAAAACAAAGTGGGTAAGATGAGATAATTGATTTATTATCACTCTATTATATTCATAAACATGCCATAGAGAATAGAGTAGCTATAATTTCTTTTTATTATAAGCTACAGAAATATACTATTGTATTTAGTACAAAGATAATAAAGAATAATAAAAGACCGGTGGTTCTTTACTTTTTGTTAGTTAATCACAGACCACACAGGCTGCTTAAGAAGAGTGACTCCCTTCACATTATCACATTCAAAGTTCCAATCCTTCCAATGATTGTTTTTTCCATAGCAAGGATAACAGAAACCACATACTGTAGATTTGAAGCCTGTACACATCTTACGGCCTGCCTTGAGATTGGCCAACATATCGTACATTGTGCCCCCAATAGCATCTGCTTCACCAAAGTCACCAAAGTGCTTAGCAATCATGTCATCCTCACAAACATCAATCTGTTGAATTCTGCGATCAAGAATAGGACGGATATTGTAAGGGAAAAGCCAAATCCCTAGATTCTGGTCTTCATTTCTTACAAACATACGTGGCCCTCCTACACCGGCAATTAAATGAACGACATCTCTCGAGAGAATATAGAGAGCACCTGCAGTGTAAGGTGGAAAGATGGGCAATGTATAGTCAAGTTCACCATTCTTGTTGTCATTGTTACGAATAGGGGGTATGTTCCAATAGCTCAACCCACGCCAATACCGTCGTTGTCTTCCCAACTCTGCCATTTCCTTTGCGATAGTATCCCAGCGTAAAAAGATATCATCGTCTGTCTTCATAAAGTAATCAAAATCCCAGTGATCTGCCCACACCATGCTTTGGTAGACCTTTTTGCTTAGATCATTGTAAAGATCGGATGTTGGCAATATCAATACATCTTTGTAAGTCTTCATTTCTTCCTCCACCTTGGGTCCCATTGTGAGCTTGACTTGTTCAGAAGGAGCCTCACCAATAACAAAGCGATAAAAGTAAGAGACTTCGTCACTGTCCTGTGGCTTCAATTGAAGGGTTGTTTCTCTGAAGATACGTCTCTTGTCAAGACTCTTGGGTGTCCATGCAGAAATAATAATGACCATGACACGTACTTTAGCATCTGCTAATTCAGGGTGGACAGTGGCTACAGGTATTTCCACTTTATGATGAGCAAGTTCCACAGAACGCTCTCTTATGGTATTGACATGATGAAGAGAAGCAAACATAGTGAGAAAGACTACCAGTGTAAATGGAAGCACCAACACTTTGACAGCAGTGGAGCGGTGATTGATGTGGGAGGATTGGCCTTCGTCTGATTTACGGTGGTATTTTGCACTCGATGCAAACATAAGCTTGAGTATATTAGAGCTAAGAAGAATAAGACAAATGGTCATCCACTTCCATATAGGCTCATCAGAACCATAGTGGGAGCTAATGAACGCAGAGCAGGACCAATTGATAAAGATAAGCGTAACAAGACGCACGATGGCACTACTAAGTTCATAATGATAAAGCCACCGTCTTAGCATACTGGTGGTGAGTATCCAGCTCCAATAGCCAGCCAGTACACACTGTATATATATATATATTAGCCACAGTAAAACATGCATACACCTTTTTTTACCCATAACAGGGCCACAGTGTATATTAACGGGGTGCTTTTATAGGTGAATAGACCCGTAGCATCATAAGGAGGCTGTACCCATGCCCGAGTAAAGTTCCTTAACACACCAATAGCAGCAGGTAACAAAGAGAGCAGACGCAATATCACAATAGGCAAGTGGTATCTGCGTGGCACGTTGAAAGAGGCTAAAGATAACGATCGCTGCTTATAAGCAGGAAGGCCATGAGGCTATACAGTGATGTCAGCAGAAGTATACACTATAAGCACTCTGTCTTACCGTTGTCATGAGTGATTATTAATGAGAGATGAGGATGGCAGAGTAAGACAACCTCTTTGTCCCTCATCAACAGTATAGAAACAACATCTGTACTGACTTTTTTTGTGTGTTTTATTTTAAAACAGCGGGGCCTATCTTTTATAGAAGAAAAAGAGAAGTATTAGCTATTCTCTATTATGATTGGTGCAGAGTATAGGTAATGGGTGAAATATCTCAAAGTATCACTAAACAACTCACTACAGCCTATCATTTGTTATCTACACACCAGGAAATTTTTCTGGCCTTTAAGCGGTGATAACTCTTTCCTTTTACGAGGGTCCCAAATTTTGCTTTTTATGGAACTGTGTTTAAAATCAAAATGTCTGAGGATATCTAAATATTAGTTTCCTTTTGTGGATACCTCAATATCAAATTGTATTATCAGTAAAATATATTGTTTATGGATAAAATTGTTTATTGTAATAATGTAGCTAATACTATAGTATGACTATAGCTACTGCCCAAGTGCATTCCCTCATAGCAATAGAATCTATACCCTAAAAGCCTTGTACTTTATTCTTGGGAAATAGATAACTATGCTCAGGAGTATATCCTAGACAGTATAGATAGTATAGAAGACCACCTGAGACTGACTTGAAAGGAGTCTTTACTTGCCTAATAACAATACAATGAGTATCTTGTGGATTACAATGAGCTTAGGCCCAGATTAAAAGCTCTTCTAACAGTTACTCTGTCTTCTTTTTTTTTTGTTCTCAAGATCTGCCACACTTATAACACAAATAACCTCACCGAAGTATTAGTGAATTTCAACACTATCCGCGCTTGCCAAAGTTGCGGAATTGTTTGGAACAGAGATGTGAATACATCAAAGAATATCTATACAATTGCAGAAGAATAGATATTCTTATTTGTATTCATATTATATATCACTCTATCGAAGGTGGTTTCCTTCGGGATTTAGATATTTACAGGTAAATCTAAATAATCTTTATTTGTTTAAAATCTAACATGAATACATAATTTATTTTTGCTCCTTTTCAAATCAATGTTCTTTTTAAACAATTGTAGTTTGACTATTTCCTTTTATATCCTAAAGATCTCCTGGTGTGTAGCCTATGAATGAACAGACAAGGACATCGCGTGTTATAAGTTCTGCTTCTGTAGAAGGTGTATGACGTGTCTGGTTCAAGACTAATCACTTTACAGCCAATATTGCCCCTCTTTCTTTTCTCCTCTTTCTCCTTTTCTTATTCTTCCCACTCTTCTAGTGGTGTTATTGCTTACGCTTCACTTTATTTTATTCTCATAGTCTATCTCTCTTCTATTTCATCTTTCTTTTTATACCTACGTCACTTTGTAGAGTGTACATTACTGCTGTTCTTACTATGGACTCCTCAAGAAACTCACGTTATGCGTATCCATACACTCATGGTAACAGTGGAGCTGATATTTCTCCTGTGACCTCCAAGGAGATTTATCAGTATGATGCTCCTTGGCACACCTATGCTCTTGATTGGTGCAAGTCTCCTATTGAACGCAAGAGCTTCCGTCTGGCTGTGGGTAGTTTTATCGAAGACAACAACAACAAGGTAGAGCAGGAGTGTTTTTCTGTAGTAAACTTACCGTGCGTCTGTTAGCTGCAAATCATTGCTCGCACAGATATCCTAGGGGGTTATGATGCAGATCAGAAGGATTTTACACCTGTAGCTGAGGCAGAATCGTATTATCCTATTACCAAAGTATTATGGGAGTCTTATAGGGTATGTTGCTTATTTCTAGTTCATTTTGTAAGAGGGAGGGGGGTCTTATCCAGAATGTAATGTAATGCCTTTAGTTTGCCTGGATTTTTGTATCAGGGTGATTCAAGAAACCAGGATCTTTTGGCTACTACAGGAGATATCTTAAGAATATGGGAATTAGTAGACAACCCGCGTTATGGCACCAACACCAACACCATCAACAGTAGTAAAAGAGCAAGTTCAGCTTACCAACAGCAATTAGTAAAGAAAGCAGAACTTGTCAATGTAAGGAATCCTCCTCCTCGTCGGTGTACTTATTTGTCTAGATGAAGCAAACCGATTTTTGTGCTCCTTTAACTTCCTTTGATTGGAATGAGACAGATCCCTCCCTAGTGGTGACTTCTAGTATTGATACTACCTGCACAGTGTGGAATATAGAAACAAACCAAGCAAAAACACAACTCATTGCTCATGACAGTGATGTCTATGATGTTGCCTTTATGCATGGCTCGGCAGATGTCTTTGCAAGTGTGGGTGCTGATGGTTCTGTGCGTCTATTTGATTTGAGGTAACGAGACGACATTTGACAAAGAAATGTATCCACTCAAACCCACCTACCAACAAACAAAACAAAACAAAAAGATCTTTGGAACACTCTACTATTCTCTATGAAGCCCCACCTGTTCCCAATCCATCGATCAATGGTAGTTCTGGTCATGGCACAGGTCTTCATACAGGCACGGTGCCTCTGCTTAGACTCCAGTTCAATCGCATGAACATTAACTATCTTGCTACATTCCACATGGACTCCTCTGCTATCCAGATTCTTGATATCCGTTTCCCAAGTGCACCTGTTGCTGAATTGATCAAGGGCCACCATAGCAGCATCAATTGCTTAAGCTGGGCACCCACTCAGTCAGGCCATTTGTGCACTGGAGGTAAAGACATCACTACTGCTGACCAACAATGGCTCATGGTGTTTTAGGTGATGATTCTCAAGTGTTGGTATGGGACATCAACCAGCCTGTTGCTGGAGACACTAGCCGCCAGACATTCCATGCGGGTGGGCAATCTCGATTTAACCAACAAACACCACGTGCTATTCAGGATCCTGTGCTTGCTTATGCAGCAGAGTCAGAAGTGAATGCATTGACATGGAGTAAAGTGAATGCTGACTGGATAGGTGTTGGTTTTGGAAAGACAATTCAGGCACTCAGAGTATAGAAGAAAAATTATTCAATGAGATGGGTTAAATTTAAGAGATCTTTGCTTATCTTAAGACTATTGTTTTCTTATCTACATATAACACATGTTGAGTTGTTTGTACTGATGTACTTTTGTAGTTGATGAGCATAAAGTTTTTTTTTAATTAAGATAGTCCAATAGAAGCGTCATTCCAGTAAGAGTGGATTGAAAGAGATCAACTACGAATAATGATATTCTTTAAGAATACTTTAGACCATCTCAAGTATGTTTAATAGAAGATGAATGGATAAACTCATTGCTCTTACTATTAAGAAAGACAAAAACAAAAACTTATAAATACCCATCACTTGTTTTCATCAGACACTAGTACAATGCCTAATGTCTTGAGTAATAATGATAAAGTGAGTTTCTAATCACTTGTGCTCGAATGGATACTAAGAAGAAGAGGGAGGGGGTTCTGTATGTATACATCATTAGGCTATGAATATTCTAAAGTACTCTTCCTTTGCCAGACTGTCTTTCCACATCAATTCTGCCAAAACTGCGTGCCCATTGATCATCCGGAATCAATGATCCAAAAAGATCCTTCATATCCTTCCCCAACTATTCATCATGTTAAATCATATCCACAACAAAACAGCCACTTACACTCTCAAGTTCTCCAATAATATTTTCCATAATCATCACATAGGCATAATACACCATAAAGCACTCGTCATTCTCTGATAAATGATAGGCAGAAGTAGCTGGTCCTTCTTGTGGTAAGGTTTGTAACTTAGACATAAGGGCTGTTCTTGCTTTTTCAGCTGCTGGAAGATAAGGAGGCAAAGGCGTCTTGAGCTGAAGTGCAGAAGCCAACAAATAGAAATAGAGCAGAACATTGCCTGCCATTTCCATGAGCTCTTTGCTAGCAGGAAGAATAAAATCACGTCGAACTTGAGTAGCCCAGACATCTTTCAACACAACAATACGAATGGATAGGAACCGATCAAGAATATCTTGACAAGAGGTGAGCATTGTTTCATAGGTCTTGACTGGAAATGGACCTTTAAGACGGGGCTCGTTGGGGGCATGGATCAAAAGGTCTTGTAAATTAACAAGGCAGAGTTGAAGTTGAAGTTCAACATTTTGAAGATCAATCGCACGCGTCTGATTATGGGCAGTGAGAGCAGCATATTCTTGTTCATTCAGACTATGGCTAGGTGGACAATCCAATAGATTATCAAAAAGAATAGCATCTTCGTCTTTCTCTGCTTGAGGAGTTTCTGAGTATTCTGATACAAGCTGCTTGTAGAGCCAAGAAAGTTGGAGGAGAAAGTCAGAAAGACCACGTCTTAGTTCTTTACGAGCCTCAAATGGCCAAACATAAGTAGTGACAATAAGTCCTAGAGTGAGAGTGAGTATATTTTATTCTGTAGGATAGGTTAGTTTGTCTTTTACCTATAAATACACCCAAAGAGACTGTAAAACATCTCATCCATGCCAATTCCATAATGTCAATACTATTATCATTACGTTGGTTGAACTTGTAAAGAAGAACGAGGTTATAGGCCAACAGAGAAAAGAGGCCAAATCTTCCATGTCGATGATGTAAACTCATCCAGAAGCAGGGTATAGAAAGAACCCATGTAAGAAATAGAAGTGCTGGGCCATTAGCAGGAAATAATGAATAAGTAACAAGTGCCACTAATGATCCAGCCATAGTAGACAGTACTCTGAGAACCGCTATCATGTTTGTTCCTCCCACAGTGGGTGACATGGCTGCTAGGACCTAAAGATGATGCAAAGGTACAATTCAACTTTATAGTCATTCTTATAGTCATTCAACGTTTCTACTATGCCTCCTCTTACCGTAATAAGCGTCCATTCCATTTTTAATGACTGGAAATAGTCATGTGTAGAGGGAATAAATGCCAATGTAGCAATACACACTGCAGTTAAAGTGGATTTAGCAGCATATCTAGCATCATGCTGTCGAAACCATGAGAAGAATGACCAAAGCTTCACAAAGAACTTTCTTATACGTGTTCTTGGAGAGGGTGTATGCAGTGTATTAAATGTGTTGTGGTTATTAGGCGACTCCATAGAACGATCCGATATAATGGTTTTTTCTTGTGCTTCAACTGATATAAAATACAATTCAGTTAGTTTTTTTTATTGCTCTCTCTAATGCAGGGCATTATCTCACATGGTAAAAGAACTATACGTTTGAACCATGCACCCACTGCAGTAATAAAATTGAATTCTCGGGTGTCAAATACAGATTGAACAGCACCCACCAATATCTCGAGTTCTTTTGCAAATTCAAGTAAACAAAAAACAAAAAAGTAGACAAGATAGACATCCTCAGCTGGGAACTGCTTAATAAGGTGAGAATGTAGTTCTCCAGGTAAATAGTCAGGTTGCTTTGTCTGTCCAATCATTTTACGACGAAACATACGAGACAGTGCATGGTGTTGAGATTCTTCAAAAAGAGACATTGCCATTATGAGATTTTGACGTAAAAGACGGAATGAAGGTGTAGAATAAGTCGCTTTTCCATTAAAGTGGGCTTGTAGGTGAACAATTGTTTGTTTGCATGTATAAGCAAGTGACTTCATTGGTTGTTGAATCGTTCTGATAAACTCTACTAATGGTCCTTCCACTGACTCTGAGTCTTGTTTAAACTGTTGCTGTTGTTGGTTATGCTGTTGATGCTGTTGATGCTGTTGATGCTGTTGATGCTGTTGATGCTGCTGATGCTGCTGATGCTGCTGATGCTGCTGATGCTGCTGATGCTGTTGATGCTGCTGATGCTGTTGATGGGAGAAAATATGTTCATTCTCTCCATCTTCTTCCTCTTCTTCTTCTTCATGCAAGGTCCTTAAATCGTAAGTCTGTTGTCGATTTGGAAGTGTAGGTGAAAGTGGTGAATTCATAAAAGATGGCTCATACATTTCAGAGGTTTGTGACATGGAGCTTAGTTCTCGTCTAAGTTCATTTTCCATTCTTTTACGTTGCTGATCTGGTTTAATATTCCAAACATTAATAGGTTTGCTAGAAGGCAAGGTTTCTGTAGAATCAAATGTGTCCTTTTTAGCAATTGATCCATAATCCTTTTTTGCATGATCGCCAGACTTCATCATTTCAAATTGAATACCACAACTGCTACGAAGACCACCAATATGTTGAGAGAGTCTTTGGAGACTATCAACCACTTCACCATATTCCACATGCCTCCGTAGTCCAACATCAGAGAATTCGAGTTTTGCCTCATGCAAGGATACTCGTAGATTCGTAAAACTACTTCTATAGGAATTGATGGCACTTTCGAGCTGTTGATTTGCCGTGAATTCGGGTAAGTCCGTATCAAGTAAGAATGTCTTGGTGAGTAGTTTTAACAATACACTGGTGGATTGTAAACTACCGGCGATGTCTGATCTGACACTATTAGATTTATATTTGATTATTCTACTTACTTGAGTTTCTCAGTTGCTGTCATTGGCCATACGAAGAAACAGACAGCGACAGAGATGAGTGTTCCCACTACGACTACCTTTACAATATTCTGTATATTTATTGCATTGAATTCGGTAGTATCTGCCGAACTCTCACGTACAAGCACAGGATAGATAATCATAAAAGCAAGACCAACACCTAAAATCATCATCTTAATGATTCTATACTTTTGATTGGGTATTTTACCTGTTCCAATATTAGGCTTGTTCCATCTAGCCTTAATTAATGACAGTATAAAAGTACTTCCAGCTAGCCATACGCCCAAAGTGACAATATAAGAGGTAAGGATACGATCTTGGTCTCTCAAATAGACTGAAGTTAGCATACTGATAAGACTTGCACCAGTAGCCATCAGCGTATAAAGACATCCAAACGATAATGCCTCAATCATATTGCCCACTGTCTTTGCTGGACTGAAGAAGGTGGTCACTGTAGCGACAACATGAGTAGCAGCTAAATGTCCACCCACAGTATAATTTAAGACAGGAATAAATGTAAATAGACTGCCAAGGAAAAATGCAAAACTACATTTAAGCACCAGTTTTGATTCTTGGGAAGGCATCCATGCCTCACACACTGTACAGAATCTATCAATGAATGTGTCTTTATGAAATATCGATTCTTCTTCAGAGTCTGATGATTGTCCTTGAAGAGCACTCTTTGTTCTTTCTCTTTTTAACAGTAATCTTGTGTTTTCATCCATGTATCTAGGTGGCTATAAATACAATGATTGAATAGTTTGAGCCATTTACCTGTCATCATGGGCTTCGTCATTCTCTCTTTCAGTATGTGTCCAGTGAAATTCATGCTGGAGTGATCGTCGTACATGGTCATCATAATACTTAATTCTGGTCCGCTGTTTATCAGGTGCAAAAGGAGCACGAGTGCCAGGCATCGTAGAAAGAGACACTGTACGTCTTTGAAGCGTACCATCATCTAAGACCACTTCAAAGTCACTATGATTATCTCCAAGGGATCCAGAGAAACTGGGATATTGATCGATATAAGAAGGCTTGTATGAAGGAGACTGAGATATAGTACACTGGTTAGTCATCTAAATAGTAACTGAGCATCTTCGTTTCATCTCTTCTGATACCCAAGCAAAAGACCTACTGTTCCTGCTATAGCTGTATAAAAGGACTGCACTGAGCCTGATTCTTTATTGAAATTTGTATAGAAAGATGATGGCTGATGGTTATTGGAAGAAGATGTATACAAATGATGAATGGGTATGGGTTGTGGTGCTGAAACTTGTTCTTGTGGATCAATTCCATCATAGGCTCTATTCTGATAAGAGTGGCCTTTTTCTCTTTGGGGATTTAAATCGTTTAAATCCTCTGAAGAGTGCATTGTCTATAGGAAAGGAAAAGAACTGGTGAGGAATCAGTGCAAAAGATATAATAAATAGAAATGATTATTTTCGATACAAGATATATGCATTACCTTGATTGGGAATGACTTTCATTTGACCAATATTCTTTCATCCTTTATTCTTTTTGCCAATATCGCGCAGAAAGTACTGTTCGTAGTACAATGATTTAATTTAAGATTGAGAGTAGGTATATTTCCTTATATAGTGAATCAATTCGTTAAATATAAACTATTGTCATATTGAGTTCAGGACAATGCTACAAAAGAAGTGCCAGATTTGTTACTGAAAGAAGAAGAAGTAGAGTTTGACATATCATAACATTAGTGGATCTATTCTATCCATTGGCCTTTTTGTCTGTCTGTCTGTCTGTCTGTCTGTCTGTCTGTCTGTCTGTCTGTCTGTCTGTCCTTCATTATGTGCAACCGTGTCATAGCCGCGGAAGAAAAAGAAATACTTATGTCCTAGCCTTAGTAACAACGGCAATAGTGTCTCATTGAAGGCGATCTAAATAATAAAGATTTCAGTAAATCAAGCATATCATTGTGTTTAAATCAAGCCCCTAAATTAGCCTCATCAGCTTATTCTTATAACAAGCAAATCTTTCATATTTACAAAATGATATTATCTATATACAACACTCTACTTTTGATACTAATGAATTTAACAGTCCAATACGTTTTATAAAACTCTTATTTATTATTATTGATGGTCTAACTACTAGTAATATTACTTTCATTGTTGTTATCTGTATCATTAGTACTAGTGCCATCATTAAATAACTTGCATCAATGACTACAATATTGTAACCAAGACAGTCAATATGGCATGTAACACACCACGGACTTGTACACGCGATGAGTTTGGCAAATACTAAAATAACTTTTTTATTATTATTTCAAACAAAAAAAATTGAAACCTTAAGAACTCAGGAGTAAGAGATGTTATAGAAGATCAATGCCATAGAGATCTATAAACTATGTGATCTTTGTTTTGAACTACAAAAATGAAAATGGAGGCTTAGAGATGAAGCTGAAAATATATACTCTATCTGCCATCCGATCTATTCTTAATAAGGGTTTTTGATGTTCATTACCATAGCCATGTTTTTACCATAAAAAATACGAAAGAACTCATGGTAAGAGCACATCCTTTCTTTATTTATATATTGATGCACCCATGGATTGGGCATAGTACGTAATTTATTCATCACACCAATATGCAGCTTTGTGATACTATTCTAGGCTGGATACTTATTTACAAAAGAAACTTTACACCATGCTATCCATTGACTTTATACACTGGTAAAGAATCTAATTTTTTGAATGAAAACAATCCTATTAAATCAATGATTATGGTATTTTTAGATATCTCAGTCAAATTGAAGCCAACCAATGAGTGAAAGTAAACTCATAGTGAGTAATAACTTATTCCTATGAACTATAGATATAGTACAAGTTCATTGCTTAGCATTTTATCAGTTAATACTAGGTTAACAATACCTTGTTATGGCCCAATGAAAATACCTGTTTCATTTATTTCTATAATAATTTGCATTAATATACGATCTAGATGCCAAGTAAACTCAACAGGAGTTAGTCAGAAGTAAAAGACATGTAACATATCCATGTATGTACTTTGTACTTGCTGGAAAACAAAGTTTGTGTCTTTAGAGAAGAATCTTGAAAAGAATATTCTCAAGTAGTATGCAAAAATAGTTTGAATGCTTTGTTTGGTATGAACATAGTTGGGTTGAAGTGGTAATGACATTCTTCATCATTAGCGACAAAAAACAAACAAACAAACAAACAAACAAACAAACAGAATACTTCAATATAAAGTCTCCTGAATTAACAGTTGGTCTATAAGATGACAATAGACTATCGAATTGTTCATAAACATTAAACTGTAGTGCTTTAGAGATATCTCTTCTATAAGCCAGTTGTTTATCTATTCATTAATTTGGTTAGTTTGTAAAAAAAACAGATATGATATGTTATATATTTTATATACTTTATATGGTAATATATCTAAATAGCAAATAGTAAACATCTTTATATTATATAACTTATGTAATAGTTATATGGCATAAAATTTCAGGCACACAAGACAAAAAAGGTCAGTATTAGATGTAAGTAAAGCCAATCGATTGGTTATAACAGTGCTGGTAGTTATAATAAATATAATATTGGGTTCTTCGCTTTACTTTCAAATGTATCCATAGTCCAACTAGGAATTGATTAATTCAAGCTAAGCAGACTATTCAGGGGTATTGGGGAGGCAACAAATAGTAAATAAATAAGAAGAGATACAGTTATATGATTAAAGACATATCATATACCCTAAAACTATCTTCAGATAAATGTAGCTCATTAACAAATGCCAAAAACAACGAAATGTGTCCGTGTTCAACCATTGAAATTGAGCAACAGGAATAAAAATATGGACTTTTCAAATTCCTGTATGAGTTTATCAACCTTGTTTTGTTCTCTCTTAACTTTATAAAAGTTAAATTTATGTCCTTCTCTAATCTACATGACCCCATAATCTATCGCCTTTCTTGGTCTATACATTTTTCATGCGTTATGATCTGAACAAAATAGCATTTTGCTTTATCATTATGAACGCGAATCTAAATTCATTTATAGGTAGGACAAGAATGCCTTCCCAAGACTAGGACTCAAAGTGTGGTTCCAGTTTACTTACAGCACTGTCCGTGTCCTTTTGTTGTTAATTCTTTAATTCTATAACACTAAACAGTCATTTAATGTCTCTACAAGCTTTTCCAAATAGAAAATAATCTTGTTGAAAGACCTAGATTATGTTGATTTAGAGAAGATATATTAATCATATAAATATTTACTAAAGACGACTTATGTTTGTATACTCTATAATTCTATCATTTTGAATAGCTTTTATGGGATTTTCTGCAATATTTAACCTCCATTGAACAAGACCAAAAGGTAGAACTATCGCCACGAAAATGGGAAAATGTATTTAAATTCGTTGGCTTAGCCATTTTTAACTTAGTTCTATAGAAATTGACGCACAGAAGGTAATGGAGTTATAATGTTGGCACGTAAAGATCAATTGAGACTAGTAGAGCTCGTGAGGGAGTTGTGTCGTCTTTGATCTTAGGTATCAAAGGAAATCCGGACAGTTAAACGTGTAGTAGAACTCTGTTGTTTATTCATTCAATTGCGTACTTCTTTTATACTGTTTCTACGCACTACTTCTGCTAACTTATGATATAATAATTACATCTTCAGGGCGAGCTATCCTTTAGTCTAATTTCAACTGTTCACCTTTCTTTTTCCAGTTGGCTTCTTCACTAAAGATGTCATTATCCATAAAAGGAAAGTGACATCACGACAGCTGTCTACGACACTATAACACAGGAGAATATCTGAACTAAAGGGGGTACTTAACGTGAATAATTGTAACGGGCAATGCAAGACACTGGCGAACCTTGTAGATGGACCAAATACCAACGGCAAGATGAATTCCAGACGGATACTGAACAATGAAAGAGTAGGATTACGTCCCTGACTTAATGGATAACTTCTGTAAGTATTTAACCTGCAGACACAACCAAATTAAAGAACCAAAATCCAATAATGTTTATGTCTTAAATGTCTAGTTTTATAGCTTTTCTACTATAGTACAAGGGGGTGCTATAGTGTTCGGGTTTGAGGTGCTGGTTCTTCCCCTGACAGTCACGTCTTGAGAGAGTAGGCAGTCCTCTTAGACTGACTTTACAGAGTATTAGGAGTGACTTTCTTCTTTTAATACTTTACTCATTTAATATATTTCTAGATAATATTAACATGGCATAAAAGGCATATGAAAAACATCTCAACTAAAAGAAACAATTAGTTGTGGTCTTTCAAATCAAGTATAATATTTTATTTAGTCTATACCAATAATTGATATTTTATTTATACTGAACATAAACATATTTATTGTAGGAAGCATTTTAAGGTGTTACCACACAAAAAATATTAACAATACGTTTAACGCTTTGGACATAAATTATCTAAGAAAAGATAGACAGGTGATCTTCAGAAAGATGGTCCGCCAAACAATGTAGATAAAGACTATATTCTGTGAAAAATTAGTAAGCAAGGTTTCTATCGTTATAGTAACCTGTTTCTTGAGGAAAAAATATGTTAGATTATCATGTATGAAAAGAGGCTTCTGGTGCCTAAAAGACATACAAAAGTAACACTTCAATAGAATCATAAACACTTTTATTATACTCCTACAAATCAATTCTCTATGTTATGGTTTAATGAGTTGTACTATGAGCTCATTGAAAGATAGTATTAACTCCAAAAAAAAATATACATTCATACCTTGACTAAGATATATTGTCCTTGAATTCGGTATCTCTCTACCAAAGATCTTGAGATTAACCAAAATATTCAATAATATAATTCCACAAGCTTTAACAACAGACTAATACAACAGTAAAAGACAGTGAGCTATATGAAAATAATAATATTATTTAAAGTAGTGTTAGAAACATCAAAGAGTGTAGATGACTATTACATTTATAGAGTTATTGAAAACATAGAAAATTGAATGAGATGGATTCAAGACACCTGGAAAGCTGTTATTAGAAAGGATCCATTTGCCTCATACAATCAACTGACATTGGGAATATTGAATTTTGAGGTTGATATAAGTAGACACCCTCATCAGTTACTGTAATCAGTTAGAGTATGTATCCTTTTCTGTAGACCACAAGATAGCCTTCACTGAAAAACACACAAAGAGAAACAGTTTTGTTGGGCTAAGGAACATGCCAGTTGGCCAAGTGATCAGTGAAAAGATATCATTTAGTCTGACGAGTCAACATACATTATGAAAAAGAGAAATAGAGATGCCTGTGTCATTAAAATAGTTAGAGAACGATATATTTATAATTCCATTGATCCAACAATGTAGTTTAGTGGTGATGGTGTGATGTTTTAGAGCTGCTTTTAGGCTAATGGATTTGGTTCATTAGTCGTTGTTGATAGCAGTGTAAACCAAGACGGATACATCAGAATTTTGGCTGGTGGGTTCCATCCTTGGTTTATGGAATTGTATCATAAAGATAACAGAGAGTTTCTGTTACAATAAAAGGGTGCTAGCTGTCATACTGGGGCCTATGCTAGATGGTGAAAAGAAATACATCAAATTAGGGTTCTTTGATTACTAGCCTACACAAATCCCTGACTTGAACTCAATTGAACATGTCTGATACGCCTTGGAAATATGAATTGAAGAAAGAAAGGTATCTATTATCAATGTAGAAAGTTAGTATTGAACTTGCACAATGATGGGTTCTGAGTATGACGGACAGATACCATACAGTCATTGATGCCAATGGAGGCCATAAAAAATATTAACTGTACTATTATCATATTTTCGATAAATAAAGATATTGAGACTTGATATGCTTAAGTTTGGAGCTTATAGATCAAATGTGAAATGTTTTATTTAATGTTGAACATGGCCTATCTATTTTGTCCTGATATTTATTTTCAAAGTATTCAACTCAATTGAGTGTGGTTATATTCACACTTTCTTGAACAAGTGTGTTAATCCAAATTATATACCTAATAACTTTTCTTTAGTAAACCATTGTCAAAATAGATATACAAGCTGTTGTAAGTATGGATATTTGTGCAAAAGTCATTACAATTGTCCAAATAATAATAGATACCAAACAGAAAGTAGAGACATTATGATATGATCAAGAAATGGCAGCATACTGCAAAGAATGACTAAAATGAATCAGTCATACAATCCTATGAGCTAAGTACTTCTTTCTTCCTATAGGACAGTTAGGTTGGACTATAAAAACATGCTCAGTCAATGACCAAAATGTCAAGATAAGCACACTAAAATACTACTGCTTCAGATCGATGTACAGAAAACTAAATCACTTGCATTTATTTGGAAAGCCCTCTTTATCAGTATAGAGTAGACATGCATGCTAACATTAAACAAGGTTGTCTGAATTTTATACGGCACAACCAAGACACATTGAGAAGAGATATATTGAGTGGTGTACAGGATGCTGTTACCTCAGACCCCATTTATTAAAGAAACGAGAAGTTAACATTTAACAGTTTATAAATAAATAAATAAAACAGCTACAGAATCAATGGCATTGAATAAAGTATCTAAGTCGTAGCGTATTTAATACAGTTGATAGATCTTTTAGAGATAATATAAAAGTACAACAGCCTGCATTAGAATGTATGTCTTTTGGTGGTGATTTCCTTGAAGTTCTTCTATCTGTAATAATCATTAAAGTATAAAAGAAGTATAAAAGAATAACAAACAAGTTGAATAAATAAGAGCAGAGTTAATTGTACGTTAACTAAACCAATACCTTTGGACCTAAGAAGCTATTGACAACACCATCACATCAATGGATGATAAATGATAGCTGACACTATTCAGTGTTGCTAATAAAATAACTATTTATTTCCTCTTTCTTATTGTATTTCTATCTATTCTTTCTGAACTAATGATGTTATGCAGCCAACAAGATGTTAATGAAGTAAAGAAGATACAACATGCTTATAGAATCAATATAGGGTTCTTACATATATTTGATTTTTATAGGAGACTATAGCAAGTTCTTCGTGTGCGAATCCTACTAGAGTAATGACAGTTAAGACCTCTTTACATGGCACTGGTTGGAGATCGGATTATCTACCTGTTTTGAAAAATCTGGTCCATAACATCAGTACCATTGCTTCTCATACTTATGCGTTCTCCAAATATATATTGATCTATCTACTCGAAAATGAAGATGGATCTGCTTTGAATGGTTGCATAACTAAGGATTTCTTCCGTGAGGTGTTTTTGTCGCTCATTGATAAGCAAATCAGAGAGGGTAGTACTTCCGGTAAAACATGCCTCACACCCAGGGTACGTCAAATAAGAGAGAAGATCAACCTATTGAAAAATGACTACTGCCAATATGCGTCCTACACTCCAATTAAAATAACCAATGCTCAACAAATCTCTATTTATGAAAGCACCAAGATACACACATCCTACATTAATAATATTGTGTCTCAGTTTGGGAATCGTCTTAGAATATTCTTCAACATCATCCTACGACAAAAAGAAAGAATTGCCACATTGACCCATGCCATGAAAACCAAAAAATATTCTGGAGGCCATTGCAAATATTATTAGATTAAGTGTGTTGGATGTGTGTACGCAAATCAAACTAGACATTTCGACAAAAACTGTTCCCAATGCACCCGTAGATTTCTTGAACAAAAAGGCCAGTAGCCAAATACAAGAACTGCTAGCCTGCTATCCTCCCAGTTATAGATTTGCTAAAAACTCCATCTATTATGATGTTAAAGCCAATCCAACCAAGCACATGTACGCATTTGCTAAGCTGGCCCAACTATGCGAAGAGAATGGAAACAAATCCTTTAGTTGCTTCCCACTTCGTAAAAGCTTCATTTCCTCTCACATTACGATAGATACTAAGATACTCAACCACCCTATCTTGAAAAACAAAAGCTACACGGGCGAAAAGTTTGATCTTTGGGGTTAAGTCGTCAATCTAAAATCAAAGGTGTTCAAAAGTCAAGGTATAGATAGGTCAATGAGATTCCAAGGTACAATAGAAACCGATGGTGTGGCAGTGTCGGTGATCAAGGAAAACTTTATGTCGAGACGTTTCTCGGGTGTTAGTCGCAAAGCACTTATTGATGAGGATCACATTGGGTCTATTGAAGAGTTATCTCAATCTGCATTAGTAGAGACAAAAGACAGATGTGTACCCATCGATCCGGGTCGTCGAAACATATTATTCTGTATGCAAGAAAACAGTACACCCGATAATAAGTCCATCTACAGGTATACACGTAATCAATGAGCCAAAGAAACAAAGTCAACCCATTTCAAGAAGCTTCGGCAGAACCTCAAGCCTCCATCCGTCCAAAGACTAAAAGACAAACTTAGTCAAGTTCCTGCTTCAACAGTAAAACTCAAAGAGTTCATCAAATACATACAAACAAAAGCAAGTGTATCGGAGGACTTAATATTGTATTATGGCAATGAAACAATGAAAGATGATAATGAGCAAACAAAAGATAGTGGTATCAAAGAGAAAGGCCCCTTAAGTGCCAATTCTCTTATTATGAAACAATCGCTACTACCATTTCGAAAGATGAAGCTATCGAGTCATATCAATAGATTGCAGTCTGATAAACGACTATCCCGAAACTTGGGAGCCAAGTTTGGAGAAGATCTGGTGTTGATCTTGGGCGACTGGTCAAGAACAAATATGAAGTTCCATGAACCAATAAAGTGAAACGGCATGCGGAGGATGTTGAAGAAAGAAGGATTCAAATTCTATCTTATCAATGAATTCAAAACATCGAGCCTGTGTCCCGGGTGCAAGTTCTCACCTTTGGAAACATTTAAACATGTCAAGAACCCCAGGCCCTATCAACGAACAAAAATGCTCAAAGTTAAATGTCATGGTCTTCTCAGGTCATTTCTTCTTAATTTTATATCAAAAAAGAAACTCATCCTTCTCTCTCTTCAAATAGGTGTTCAAACCAAAATTGTATGAAAGACAAGATATTGAGGCTTTGGAATCGTGATCTAGCTGCTACATTGAACTTTAGACATATTCTAATGTCTCAAAGGGAAAATGGTACCCGCCCAGAGCGCTTTTGTAGATATAACAAAAGAAAGCATGACTCCAAGAATACACTTAGAACTAATAAAAGGTCCAAGCCTTCTGGCTCATCTCCATCCTTCTCCTCCCCAGTTATCGCTGGAGCCTCGGTTGACTAACTGACGGAAACCCATGATACAGGTAAACTACCTAAAAAGTGATAATGAAGTGTATCTTATTCGATTTTGTCATGCAAAAAGATATTATAATATCTAGTACTTGGCCACTACACATTCATGATCCCAGACCCATTAAGTATCTTTGGGGACAATATTATACTTCAACAAGAGCCAATACATAAAATTGATACAAACAACATCATTGCCAGCATAAAAAAGAAAGAGAAAAGACAGAAACCCTCATAGATGACCAAGAAGGTAATAAGAATAATGATAAATATGATAATAACAACAGTAACAATTATTATGATTTTTTTTACTCGTCGAAAAGACTATTTACTAATACACATTACTTTTTTTTTAATATTAAAAGGCTTCAAGTTTATATCTTATTTATTCACTCATCTATAGCAATATAAAAGTGGAGTATGTAATTGGATAACATTATGCGTTTGAAGTTCTGCAATTGCTTGTTTCTATCAGTTTAAACATGACAATGCAAAAGATAGTGTGTCTCATATAAAATTATACTATTATTTAAAACTCCAGATGATATCCTAATTAAATAATACAGATATACCGTTATTATTAATTCTCAATACACCTCTTCTCTTCTTAATGTCCACTCCTCTTACCAACATTAGTAGACTCGCAAATACTCTCGTGATAAAGCAAGGACACTCGTCGGGATACACGAGTTATTATTGTACATAAGTCTACTATGGACAATAAGCTAAATGCTGACATTGTTTGCATGTTCAACCTGGATCCATCTACTGTCAACAGGATTCTTAAAAGATATCATGCTACTGGCTCTTATGAAGCAAAGAAAAAACCAGGAGGAAAGAAGAAAATTACCAAGAGAGAAGGAAGAGTTATTAAAAAGGAGCTCAAGCACAATCCCGGTCAAACTAAGACAGAACTTATTAAAAAGCTCTTAATACCTGTCTTTATGCATATACTGAATAGATTCTTGTGTGATAAAGTCTAATGCTCCCCTATCCCCATTCACAATAATTATTTTAATAAAGAATATGTAAAGTAGAGACTTTTATAAGTCTATGAGTATTTAAAATAGACAAGGAAGCAGTAGCCTTCTTTAGGGAAATTGAATGAGCCTCAATCTGGATTCATGAGATATAAAAGCAGAATTATGTTTCTAAGCTACTAAAACCCCCCTTTTAAATAATACCTAGAACTCTTACAAAGGTACTTGTCAATAGAATAATGATATCGAGTTACCTCAATTAAAGAACTATTGGGAAGATGCACTTTGTGAAAACACCAATAGACTCTGACCACATCAATATCTTGAGAGTGTATTGCCCTGAGTTTTACCACTTCACTTAAACTTTTGATTTATTTTTGTTTGAGATTGCTAATACCTACCATAAAAGTAACATAGAAATATATAAATGGCCGATAATAGTCTTAAGACTCATCTGAAGGGATCAACACAAAGCTCAGACTTAAGTCTAACTGAGTATCTAGGAGTACACTTAAATATGGTTGTTAAGAAAGTGAAGTCCGTGCATACCATTACATAATGAATGAGATACTCTGGTGTTGAATTAAGATGAATACTTTGATAAACAAAAGATAGTCCCTTTAATAGCCTGTGAAAGATAGGTCTAGTTGCTATAGATGCTAGAAACGACTAAATGAATTAGTGGGTACCTTGATTTTATAAAATTACTTTTGGACATTATATATCCATTTCCTTATTGATTAGATGGTTAGAACCTTTATCTGTGAAATTATTATATGTATCAGTAGATAAGTATACTGTTTAATATAAATATATAACTATATAGATCAATGTATTGGTTTAATTACTAAATATAATTGATATCTTTTGAGATATACTTGTTTTATTTGATAAATATTCACAAAGAAATAGCCATACCAACTACTTTGTACATAAACATAAAAAATATCCCAACAGGACCATTCAGTATAACACCTTAAATTGGAGAAAAATATATCTTACCAAATTTCTGGTCAGAGGAATACTATTAATTTAGGCAACAGTAATGTTATCAAACTGAAATCTCAGGACAGGTTTGTCTTCAATTTATCTCTCTCTATTATTATTATCTCTATTATTATTATCTCTATTATTATTATCTCTATTATTTAAAAAAAATCTGAAAAAAAAAGATCAACTTTATTTTCAAATAATTTCATTTATATTGATTTATACTTAATAGTATTCTCTTTATCTGAGCAAACCTACAGGCTCTTGTGAGTAGGTTGAGCTTCATGTTTGCCACTAAAATTGAAATACCGACCATTAGAACAAAAATAGAATCAGTCTGATATTTCGAAAAAGTATAGTTTCAAATACAAGAAATTGGAATAAAGTAACATATACTGTGCCAATTAAAATGATTGAAAACATTTATAGAGTGATCTTTTATAGGTTCTAGAATAAAGAATTTAATAAATAGAAGAAAAAAACTTTGATAGTATTATTCTACATATCTGGTAATGGCTTTATTTCTTAGTATCAAGATATCAGTAGGTTATCTATTCAGTATAGTTTTCGATTTTATGAATAAGTTTACGTAGGTACGCACTCTATTAATTTAAAATGTAGGTTGGAACCTTTGGTACTGATAAAAGTAGTGGAAGTGTGCATTAATTAATAGTTAATGTCCTGTCTGCTATTATCAAATATAATCATTTTAGAGTAAGTCAATTGGCGCATACTATCAGTCTGGGCCTTACCGGTAGGCTATATAGAGTTATAGCCCTCATACTATAAACAGGCGTCTTAAATCTCTCCTATCAGAGTTATTCATGAGTTTATTGCTTAGAATTCGTATAGTTTCTTATTCTATTTTACTGGGTCCTGGCTAGCAAATAGGCAATGTTTCAAAGAACTGGCCCAAGATGATTTTGTATAAATAGCCTTAAGTTTTTACTCTTTAACACACACACACAAACATACATTCAAATAAATTCCTTTATTATATCATTCCTTCATTTACCATTCCTTCATTATATCATTCCTTTATTTCCTTTATTCCCTATGTTCTCCTCTATCCTTTTCTGTGCTGTTCTGTCAATGGGATTTGCTATTGCAGCCCCAACTACCCCTTCCAAATCTTATGTCCTTGTTCAAAACAACTGTGGCACTAAGCTGTTTGTAGGCCAATCCGAGAATGGCCAGTTGTATGGTTCCTCTATCGAAGTGGATGCCGGTGAATCTTATAAATATCAATTTGATGCTGGGTGGGCCGGTCGTATCTGGGCACGCAAAGCATGCTCGGGCAAAGATTGTACATTTGCTGGTATTGGTGCACCAGCATCACTTGCAGAATTCTACTTCAAAGGTCCTACAAACAATGACTTTTATGACATTTCTTTTGTGGATGGTTATAATCTTCCTCTTACTATTACTCCTATCAATGGCCACACCAATGGCACTACGGGTGATAGCAATGCCTTTCTCTGTGGAAACTCGGTGTGTGATACTCTTCCTACTTGTCCCGAAGAATTTCAAATCAAGGATGCTGATGGAGATGTTACTGGTTGTATGAGTGCCTGTACCAAATTCGGAACACCTGAATACTGTTGTACTGGTAAATTTGACTCAGAATCTACATGTACAGGAAGTGCCTATGCTGCACAGGTGAAGTCTGGATGTCCCAATGTCTACACTTGGGCTTTTGATGATAGTACCTCAGCCTACATGTGTAATGCTGAAGGTTACAAAGTCACATTTTGCTAAAAAAAAAAAGTTAAACATTCTGTTCGAGGCAGGTTCTCCATACAATTCATTCATTCCACTTGCATCAAAGCAGCTTGATGTTGCTTCTATTACCATTAAAAATTCATTCCAGTTGTATTTTTATATTTCTTGAATAAAAACAAGGAGTATCAATAGTTTAAGTTCATTTTACACAATTGTGTATGTCCAAGGCTAATCAGATAATGAACAATAATGAAGTACTGTTTCTAATTTAAAGCGATGGGGGGAGATAATCCGTTTTTATTTTTAAATCTAGGCTTTTTCTTTCTTTCTTTTCTCAATGTCTGTTCCATAAAGCTATATAAGCTTCTTCATTAAAAACTCTGAGATACATAGAAAAGATACTAGTATTGTTACTTTCTCAATTAGAAGGTAGTAAATGGTATAGTAATAGCTCTTTATTAGCTTTTAAAATGTCCTGATCTTAATTCAATTAAGCATCTGTCAGCCTACTTCAAGAAGATTATATATAAATATAAAAACATGAGAGTGTATTCCACCAAGCAAACTTTTGAGTTCATTAGGTGCTGAAATGAGATAAAATATCAAAGTTAATAGATAATGCTCATTAATTTCAAAGGTGTTCTTATAAGAAACAGGTATTCGAATGTCTTATAGTCACAGAGAAATATAAAAGTAGAAAGTGAATAAATTACAGTAGCCTCTACACTCACTGGCTGCATTCAATACAAGAATAGCAATGATTATCCAAAACACTCTTATGTATGAACTTTGATTTCTATGTCTACTAACTCAATTTAATATGAGTATAAATAGTATTTAATCTATTCTTTGGACAGATTCTTATCAATTAATTTAAATAGATTCTATTGTTAATTAGGCAGGGAATTACTGGACATAATCACCCTACCAGCAGCTGTCTGCCCATTAATGTATTTCTATGGCTATGTTGTACATTGTACGCTACACACCAGGAGATTTTTCGGGTCTTTAAAGGTGCACAGTATTACCTGCTACGTAATAAAACATTTTGCCCTTTTATGGAACTGTGTTTAAAATCAAAGGTTTGCAAGTATCTAAATTTCTATTTCCTTTTATGGAATACATCAATATCAAATTGTATTATCAATAAATAATATTGTTTATGAACAAAATTGTTAATAGATAAAACTGTTTATTATAATAATATAGCTAATAATACTGTAGCTAATACTATACTATTAATATAGCTACTGCTGTTCTGGGCGTATTCCTTCATAGCAATAGTAAATACACTCTAAAATCCTTATGCTTTATTCTTGGGATATATATTGCTATGCTTGGGAATTCACCCTAAACAGTATTGATAATATAGAAGGAAGAAGACCACCTAAGGCTGACTTGAGAAGAGTCTTAACTTATCTAATAACAGAAAAGAGTGTATTAGTAATAATTCAATCAAGAGAGATAGTAAACTTACCTTGTACTTAGTATTTGTCTTGAGAATAATAAGCCATATGTTATCTATTAGAAGAAGAGTCAGTACTATGTCTTGTGGAATACAATGAGCTTAAGCCCAGATGAAGACATTGCTTACCTTTTTATCTCAAGAATAGCCTTTGGTAGTGTCTATCACCTTCTATTGTTTTGCTTTGTTAATAATGGCACATTACCTTGCTCAGTTATGCTCATCTTGACAAATACTTGAGTGCTAAGTTGTATGTGCAGTGTGAGAGATAACAAAAGGAGGGGATTATCAAAACAAATAATCTTTCTCTCTCTATTCTGGTAATGTATACATTTTAGTCTTCACTCATAAAATCCACAAGTCAAATTTACAAGTCAAACAATTCACACTCTATTTGGCTTGAGCCTAAAGTCCAGTATTAGAAACAATACCTTGTTCTCATTAAGCACCACTGTTAATACCAGTTACAATGAGATAATTGAGGTGATTATAGACATTGAGTCAATGAATGTCTATACTGTTCTCAACACAAGTAAATTTTGGTTCTATTTTATGGACAATGACCACTAGAGTTAACTCTATAAGTTTTGTTATACATCTTTCTTAAGCAGTGCTATGCTGCAAATACTGTGGGCTTATGGATAACACATTATGTTAAACAATAAATGCAGTAACTGAGTTGTAATTTTGGGGTGATTCTTGTTCTATTTCTTATCTTTACAGCCAATTCTATACTTTTTAATTGCAAAGTCAGTAGCTATTGCTAAAACAGGCAGGTAGAGTTTGAAATAGCTCATTTAGACAGCGAAAAGGCATTTTAAAACATATTAGCCAATCATATGAATATTGAGATTTTATTCTCAGGATATTTCCTTATATATCCCGAAAATTTCCTGGTGTGTAGAGTTTAAACCTAAAATGAGACAATTAAAATATTTGTAGAAAAACTGACTTAGGAAATAAGACGCATTTTTTTTAGACAAGTACGAACATGAAAGTTAGATACGACATTTCTTAAATAAAATAAGATATTTATTGGATTATTTTACTCTTTTGTTTATTATATTAACTAAAAAAAAAACACTGTGATGGATTTTGCAGTTGTTCATATAGATAAAGAATTGATGCCTTTATATATTTATAAAATTAATAGCTCTGTACTTGAATCAGCCTTTCTTTCTTTTATATCGAGGCTGTGGGAGTTCCTTTTCTATTTTTTTCAGCATCATTCTACTTCAGTGGGTCTATTTTAGAGAAGTTTACAGTGCCAGAAAGAGAAATTCAGCCAACAATGTTCAAGTTGATTCCTTTTCTACTATGCACTTTTACTTTTACTGTCTCTCTAGCTCTGGACTAAGCATGGACACTCATCATTTGAGTACAAAACTTGCGTTGTCGACAAAAATTCTATTGATTTGATAATCTACTCCAATATCTTTCTACTTTATAACCAAGACAAAAGCAGAGAGTTCTTTCAGAATCCATATCTTCATTGTATTTGCAATACTATTTTTATTTTCATAAATAAATAAAAGAGCGTCTCTGTCAGGTGTTTTCATAAAAACAAAAGGTAGTATAGTTAAGTCGACAAAGTAAATAATCAATATATGCCTTGATACACCAGATGTAGAAGGAAAATAATGATCGAATAAGCCATGGACCAGTGAATGAGTATGATGTTCATAAAAGATCTTTTCTTTGTGGAGTAATCTACATTTCAACTGCTACAGGTATAGTTGCTCTTCTTCCTATGATAATTCAGTGAAACAGCAAGTCTGCTCAAGATCCAATCTCTTTTAATATTACAAGTAATGAGGATTCTGCTCAGCTCTATGGTTATTTTCCCTACAATATCTTCCGTTTTGGTATCAGGGAAAAAGGCCTAATTAACCAATATCAGCTTATTTTGTTGTATCAAAGGAAGGCAAAGTCTACCATGTTAAGTTCTTAAGACCTGATATATTTATAGTGGTTGATATTTTAATAAAATAATAAAAGCACATAGTTAAACTTATATAGAGAGGCAATAATATGATAAATTACATTTGGCCATTATTTATCTGAAAATAATATTGTTTTCTTTTGTTTATTCTTCAAGTACCATTTCATAGAATTGTTCAGTAGATAAACAGACGGAAAATAACTAAAATCAAATGTAATGTCTCTGGACTCAAGTGGAAGCCTGACTATTTACAAGCATTGAATAACCTTGTAATAATTGTCAATACACTTACTACACACGTGTACAGTCTCAAAAAGAATATGTTCATTAGTGAATTAAATAGGGATAGGAATGTTTGCTTGGAGTATTTATGTACAACTGGATGACTACAGAGAAAAGTATTCTTGGCTCTAATAGAATGGCACGCTGTTCACTCACTTATCTCAAGAAGAAACTGATAAAAAGGAGCAGATATAGTGATGAGGGAATCAAAGCTTCCATCGATAAAGACATCTCTAAGCCTTGTAGAGATTTGGCATTGGCTCTTGCTTCCAATCATTGGTTAGGAATCCCTGCATATCTTTTGGACAATCCATTAATGGTGTCTATAAAATATGTTTTTGGCGTGTAAGATAAGAATTGTACACTTGATAAGGAAAATATCTATTAAGACTGCAATTGTAATCCCAAAATAACATATCAAAGCTTACTACAAAGAATAGACAAACAGAAAAATAGAATAAAGGTGGAGATATCCCCTGTGAGGCATTTAAAGACTAGAACGATTCCAAGTCTATGAAGTTCTGTGGTAAAATTCGCAAAGACAGTTATTTTTCCGTCGTAAAGAATCCAAATTTAGCTTTCAGTCGGCTAATGTATTCTTTTAACTATCCAATTCTAGATATAAAAAAAAACCCTGTACTAACTAGTGTTAACTTGAGCTATTTGCTTCTTCTGATTGGTCGTTGTATTATGTATCTGTTTAGTTTGCTTGGTTACTTTGTTACCTGGTTACCTGCTCACTATACTCTATTCCTTTCCTTTCCTTTCTTCCTTTCTTCTTTTTGTTGAAAAATCATTCACTCTAATTGCAGTCTCTATTTCCACTGCTCTTCTTGAAAAGACCAGTGTGAGACGTCCATAAGAACAGTGACAATTTATGGCTGATGAATCCGGTGAAGTGACCAGCCACAATAACTTAGGAGCTGCCTGCTTTCGATGTAGAGGATTCAGGCAACTATCTCGCACTTAGTTTGACATTCCACCCTTCTCTCACACATACACCTCGCATACTTTAGGCACGCTTGTGAGCGACAGAGGCCAACATGCTCTCGTTGTCTGCGCAGGGGTATTCATTGTACTTATCCAGAAGCAGCGCCTACTCTCAAGAAATTACAAAAGGCAACAGAGACCCTTGGAGAAAGAATAAGGAAATTTAGCGAAAAGTTAAAATCAACAGAGGGTCTGCCTAAAGACCTAAAAAGCACCTCCCTTAAGAGGATGACTCAGCAAACATGCGTTTCTGCTGGTAGCTCAAAAACGCCTTCTATCACCACAGAAACATCTGACAGTCAATCCACCGCCTCTGCTACTTCAGAAACAACCTATGAATGGGATGAAGGCATGCGACCACGGCTCAATGTCGCCTCTATAAGTAGTTTTTCTGTCTACCCGTGCAACAAATGCTTCAAAGATCTGCAACAGTGTGATCTGACAATGCCTCGTTGTGGCCGCTGTAAATACAATAACACTGATTGTTTTTATACGAGGACAGAGCCAAAAGCAAATAATGTTTCACAGGTTCTTAATACTATGAACAAGGTGATGGATCAATGGCAAGAATCTATTGACAAAATGGCCAAAGACTTGGCTCAGAAAACAAGAGATTTCTCGGCTCGTGCCAATAACTCACTTAAAATGAAGCCTCTACAGCCATTTGTGTGGAAGATCACCTCTACAGGAAAAGGACTGTCTGTAGAAAGCGATCTAAATTCCTATAATGACTTTTCAAGATTTGTAGATCAGTTCATGAAGGCAATGCATATTGCTCCACGTGAGGTTACTACACCAACCCCTCCTTCCTCTGTCCTATCAGAAGAAAGACAGAAACTAGCCAGAGAACTAGAATTGGATGACAAGAGTTCAATTCAAACTTCTTCTGGGTTCTCCTTTGCTGTATGGAGTACATGGTCAAATCCAACTAACACATTTCCTCAAGATTATCCTATTGACATTACGCCTGAACTAACAGATGATCTTATTCGACTCTACTTCCAGACCCCCTGCTGCTCTGCTCTTCGTATGCCGATTGTCGATACTACTGGATTCATGGAAAGATACCAACACCCTGATCCAACCCAAAGGCCTTCTACTATACTCATCTATGCTATCTGTTCCATGGCAGCAAGAAATGCATTCCAACTTCATGTTTGGAGTAAACGTCCCTCTCATGAATCACCTCATTATAATATGGGCAAGGCTCTTTCTATTGCTTATTCTATCAAGGGGCGTGAATTACTCTCAGAATGCTTTGATGAACCCTCAATAGATAACTGCCAAGCAGCATTTCTTTTGTCTTACTCTAGCCACCAGAATGGAAATACCGGCGTTATTTACATCTACGAATGGATTGCATTCACAATGGCACAGGAGATGGGCTATTATGATAGTAGCAATGAACTAACAAGACAGCAAAGTATTATAGTATGGTGTCTCTACTACTACAATACTTGGTACCGTGTTCTTCAGGGAAATACTCACACAGATTCCATTAAATCAAATCAATTTTATCCTCATTGTCCTCTACCACCACCACCACCAAAACCAATCCTAGACACAACATCAGGCTCCAGTGAAGCAGCCTTTCGTGAAGAAACAATAGATCATTATGTATGGAGCACATGGAACTACCTTATTAAACTTCAGAAAATTAGACATGATGCAATAGCACGTATTTTAGCAGCACAGACATTAGGAAAACCCGATACGGATTTGCCTCTTGATCTTATGGAAATGCATGATCGCCTACAAGAATTTTATGATTCACTTCCTGATGAATGGCAATCCCCTGAAATTGAATTGCTTGTAGTTGATATGACAAAACGTTCGATGGAAACACCTCCAATGGAGTCTGGACATACTTTTTGCTATTTAGAATTAACAGAACTTGCCCAAGCCTGTATCTTTGAGGTCAATATCCACTACCACATCAACAAAATTCTACTCAACCAACCTTTCTTCCCCTCTGACCATATGCCTACCAATGCATTCTCGCTCCACTGCCTTAAGGCATCTGTTGATTCTGCCTACTTTATTACGCATGCTATTGAGGGCCTAGTGAAGTGCCATAATGACTGTTATACACCAGTTGCGGGTCTTTTATTCTCAAATCTTGTCTACAGCAAGCTGTTGAACTATCAAGATGTTCAATATCGTGAATTTGCCCTTCAATCCATGCAACTTTCGCTCGTAGTGGCCAAACAGTCTAATGGCTATACTTATGACTTTGATAGAGTCAAGCGTCTGGTGCAAGTGATAGAGCAGGAGATATGTGCTAATTCTAGTATATTGATAGATCAACAGACTTCTATGGGTACTATTGGATTTCTTTCAGCATTGCCTTCACCACCACACCATCCCTCTTTTAATCATTCATCAAAGTGAAGCATCTGTAAACACATTTACACATTCACACATTTACACATTCACACATTTACACATTTACACATTTACACATTCACACATTCACACATTCACACACACACAACTATTCTTCTCTTATTGCTAAAGTACATTCCCATCTTACCTTATACCTATCACCCCAACTTGTTATTTGTTATCTATTAATGGTATTATTTATCTTGATCTTGATAGAATCACCATCTTTTACTATTTATCTATTTACTATTATCACTACTACCATCGTAATCACTGCCAAAAAGTGGGATTTCATTGTATTGTAGTTTATCCGTGGACCCCCCTGCAGGAATTCTCATGAAGAATACAGTAGAGTGTGATATTTCCTGGTTCTGAGGATACATATACAGTCGCCCTTGATCATCATAGTCTTTTTGGGTGTGTAAAGACAAAATCCTAATAAATAGGTGTGTGTAGTGATGTTCTTCATTTGAGGCTGAAATACGAGGCTATGTCTATGCTGGTGTTTAAAAAAGGGGATAGGCTGTAATGTCAGTGACAGAGTGTTATCAAAATTATTTCTCTTTTTCTTTCTTTCTTCCTTTATTTCTCCTACCTTTTTATTTCTTCTTTTCTTTTTTTTCTTTTTTTTTAAAAAAAACTCTCTCATAAAGTGTTCATAGGGCAAACATGAGCATTTCTGCCATAAAAACTGAATCGTTTGGTATACAAAACTTACCTTTTGAACTTATTCTCAAGATAAGCGAACATTTACAGTTTTCAGACATCTGGTATCTCGCAACGTGTTCAAAGCACTATCGATCCATAGCCTACCAAATTATACTCCACAGTTATCGTATTAACCTTATTCGACCACGTATTATCAACCCACTCAGTCAGCTTATTCATGCTGCTGTGGCCTTTCAAAGCCGCCATGGTTATGACCCAATAACACACCAGATTGATCCAGTGATTCTTCAGTCAGTAACAAACCGTCTTGCCATTGAAATTTACGACCGCACACCCCTCACCACAGAACTCGCCTCCTCACTCGACTTTCTTCTCGATAAGTCACTGGACACACTGTTTGATCATGTTTTTTGTGATCCTTCTCTTTCTGATCTGTACAGAGATGGCAACCTGGTGTTGTTTCTTAACAAGTCATCTCCAGAAGTAGTCCACATGGCTGAAATAGTAGAACAAACCTCTATAATGGATAGACAGAGCGATATGACAAAGCAATCCAACATCCTCACCGCCGACCTTATAGCCACACTCTATTCCACCCTCACCGCCCTCTTCACTATCGACATGGTACGTCCTATACTAAGACACCTGCTCATCAAACACCTGGACCGCCATGTCAACTTTATTGCTCAGCGCTACCGACAGCACCATTTAGGAAAAATAGAAATGGCCATCAAAAACACCTCCTCACCAAAGTATCAGCTGTTTCTATTTGTTAGATTCATGTGTGCACTACTACAGAACAATCTAGTAGAGCCTTCAGATATCGACCATCTAGTGTATCAACGCCTTGGAGCACTGTTCATTACACAACCCTCTGATGTCTTTTTTGAAATCACATCAGGCGTCGAAGTAAAAATCAAAGCAAGCACTGCTCCCGTATGCAACTCATCCGATGCGTTTTACTTTTGTCGGCTATGGATTGAAGAAACCCGATTTCGAATGGCTATTTTATTGGATTTGTCGTATGCAGCCCTGCAACACCGTTATCGTTATGGTCATGGCCATTCATTAGGATTTCCATTGATTATTGGTATGATTAGAGAAGCCTCTTCTGCTTTTCGACTTAGTAAGCAGTCTATTTCTGTCAATGAATAGAATGAGTAAGTATTATGGTGATATCTATTTTTATAGCATTTGCTTTACTCTATTGGTTTTCCTGTAAAATTCATTTATTATCTTTTATTCGCTATCATTCCTATCTATCTATATATTATATTTAAATAGACACAGAAATAGAAATGGAAATAGATAAATAGACATAGAAATAGATAAATAGACATAGACATAGATATAAACGTATGTATATAGATATGTATGTGGATATGTATGTATGGTTGTGTGTACTATCAAGGAAAGTGCAAAGGCATCTTGAGAGTAACACACCATTTCTCTACAAATTCACGAACAACTGGATTTTCCATAAGAGAGAGAGTAGAAGAAAAGGCATCCATTAAGTTAAATAAAGCATCTTCTGATTCTTTGGCAATGTCTGAGGGCGCCACTTTACTACCAAAGTAAAGCATGGTGCAGGCTGCTGAAAGACTGTTTGCTATCTAGAGAACATCATTCATGAAGTCTGTCTTTATGTGTGTTTATGTTTATGTTTTTCTTCTTGGGAGAATGTCAAGATAACCTACCTCAGGAATACGACATAGATATTGACTAGAAAGACATTGTTGTACAGTACTTATCAATCCAAAAGCAATGTTCATACATGCTCCTAATGCACTCTCCACTTCATGATTCAAATTGCCTTCTTTCACTTCAAAGTAGTGTGTGGAGCTACTCTCCTGCCAATACTGACCCGCTTCAAAAATCCTCATCATATCTGCTTCATGTAGATTAAGACAGCCTATTAGATACAATGCCTGGAAATGCATACAATGGATGGCAAAAGGTGAAGCTGTGTCATAGCCGTACTTTTTTTGAGTCGCTGTCACTCTGGATCTCCACTCTTCCAACTGTGCCAACTGGGAAGATGAAGTATGCTTTGGATCATGAACAATAAGACTTAATCCCTCTTTCTCCATCATCAACATGGAAAGAGCAAAGTCATCCGAGTAATTACGGCGCATAGGTGCTTTGATGGAAGGAGGTGTTTGTAATAAAGGTAGAGTATGATATTTAGCAGCCAAAGCCAAATCATGAGTAGCTACCCAAGACCAGAGTCTGTTGAGGTTTTCAGAGGATGTTCCATGTTTAGGAAGCATGGACAGTTGTCGAACCGCCAGACAAAAGAGATTGTTGGCTTCTCCTGAACTCATTGGGTCTCCCATACGTACAAGATAAAGGTACATAAGTATGAGTGTTTCTACCGTCTCAAGAGAAATCCGGTCAAACTCAACAAGATCACGAGCCATAGCATAATATTCTTTGCCGAGTTGAAGAAGTAATGGATAGTAGGGTGGGATGACAATGTTAGGATGACAGTAAAAGGCGTGTATTGCGCTGTATGCATACATTGCACATGTCAATGCTGGATATTCAAAGGTGCCTTTGTATAGATAAATATGTATATAAAAGAAAGGAAGAAAAGAAGAAAGATGAGTAGCAATAAATACCCCATTTTCAGATGTTACTAGGGTTATGGACTTGTTCCTATCTACCTGTACGGTGGCTCTCAATAAATGCATCCTTGTCAGTCCGAGGGTAAGACACACAGCCAAGGTACAGTTGAACAAGTGGTGTAAAAATACAACTAGGATAACCATCCAATGTCATTGGGTATTTGGCTAGTTTTTCATGCACTGGAGTGTCTAGAGCTGAAAGAGAGAATTCACTGCTAGTAATTGAGCTTGGATTTCTGAACAGAAATAATGTGGGGTTTGAAGGGAGAGGGTTGCAATAAGAGAGTTGGCTATCACTCTCAATGGCTGTGGCAATAGGACTCGGGAGTTGTCCACGAAGAGATGCCAGGGTTTGATAGAGCTCACCAAGTGTTCTAATATTTGTTTCAAGTTCCATGGCTGATTGTTTTCGTTCTCTCAGTACCCATCCCGATGGTAATTGTGGATCTTTTTCAGTCATATCTGTCTCGTTGGATTGGTACAATGTAGAGTCTGCTGAATTGCAATCTTTGTGGGATGTGGAAGCATGGATGTTAGAGAAATAAGAATAGTCTCGAGACTCTATTGAATATTCCTTCATTAGGGGACACCATTGACCTAATTAGATAATATGTATTTGTTAACTAAGTAAGCCCAGAAAAGAGACAGAATACAAAATATCTTGAAATAGCTTACTGCTATCAGACTGAGACTTGGTTGCTTCCATTGAATAGGTGGTGAAAGAAAAAAGAAATATAAATCAATAGGATACAAGAGTTAATATTTATTATTTGTTTCATGCAAAATATTTTGTTCTTGTCATAAAATAAAATGTAATTTGGTCATTTTTAATTTGTCAAAACATAACAGAGACGTGTTGTGTTTATTTAATATGTTGGAATTATCTTTTTCTTTTTGCTACCAACACCGTACATATATATATCACTATAGTCATAATGTTATACGTATTATATTGATATAGCTGCACAAACAGATTGCTAATAACACGTATATACTAATACACTCAAGGTCATAAGACATCCCTTACAATCACTCTATGGAATTCTCACATGTAGAAACATGTAGAACAAGGAGTTAAGGATATAAACTTTATATTGTAAACCTTAATACTACTCTCTACTTTGAAAGTGATATAGATTGATAAGAAGACTATCCATTAGACTTGAATACTTCGTGTGTTTATGTTTGCTGTTAAAAGACAGTTTATTATAGACCTTTATGAAGAAGAAGAAAAAGTCATTTTGTATTCTAGCATGTAAACTAATTTAGAGTATGATGTTGTTCAACATGCCTATGCATGTAAGTACACTCTGCCTATCAGCATCGGAGGCTAATAAACATAAAATGACTCCTAACCAAGATTGTAGTATTTCCTATTCCAATGTGTCTTTATCTTTATTTCATGCTTTGCTATGACTATAATTTTTATGAGTTCTGTAGATATAGACCTCAAACGCTCAACCAATAAACAAAGGAGTGTTTTGTACAATACACATTGTTTATGGCGTAGGCTCATTAGTAACTACAATGGCCATCGTGTGCTCGTAGTAAAGATGTTGGTGTGATCCTTGGATATTCCACTTCATTAAAGTACTAGGACGTCTCTTAGTTGCTGCTTGTTGGTGTAGATGGCTCTATATTTCCTTATGATTTTCTTCGAATAGGTTTTAAAATGCTTCGTTGAGTTGAATTCGGGACAGCAAGCTTTTTCCAGGATATCAATGTGCTTATTGGAGTCTGTTATTCCCTCTACACTTTTGTAGGAATATGATGTAGGCCTTAAGATTGAGTGTATTTGATTAGAGAGAGAGAGAAAATAAACAGGAAATATCACCAGGTATCAATAAAGTGTATATAACTACCAAATAACAAGTGTAAAAAACAAAGGTTAGTGAGATGAGAGGAGGAACTCGGGTAAGGTCAACCTCATCAGCAAAGACCTATGGCTTATCGTCAAATATACACCTTTTGTTGCTATTATCATTATTGTTATCATTGCTGTTGCTGTTGCTGTTGCTGTATGAAAGTCAGTGACTTTAATTGTATTGACACACACAACTTATCATAAAAAGAGAGAACCTCAAATAGTCAAAAATAGAAAGAAAAGGCAAAGTTACATTAGAGTATATGTAATAGAGGGCACTATGGTTATCAACAAGACTACTAGAGAGATGAATATGTAGTTGTTTGGTCTCTAGCAGGGATGATGAAATAGAGTATTAGTACAAAGGCTAGTCTAGGGAAATCAAAGAGGGTATATAAACAGGAACACAACACGCAATTTGATCACAACGGGTAACTAGGCAACTGTTCTTTAAGCAATCCTTGCTTTCCTCAAAAGTCCCAACGATATTTAACGTAAACAAAAAGGTTGATGTTTTATTAAATGTTCAAATTGTATGGTATCTATACATGTTCCCTGACCCACTGGGGCCTTGCTTTCATGTTCTTTTTTATCGGAAGAGACCTCACCACCAGTCTCCTTGATGGCCTCCTTTGTCTGGAAGAGATCACTCGCAGCCATTATTCTTAACCATCGGAGGAACCTGCCTCGATTTTTCTTTTTCGGCTACTCTTAGAGGAAGAGTCCAACTCGGCTGGTTTCCTTGCAGTGCTTTGCAATCTTTCAGTGGCGGAAAACACGTCAGGCACACAGGAGGCTATAGATTCACCCCTGTTTTTGACGAGACCATCATGTAGAATAGTGTTGCAAGGCCTATGGTTGGTCTACTTGCAATACAATCCAGATGTCTTAACGAGGAGTCACATGTGTTGGATAAGTTAGATATCAAATAAAATTGAAAAGAAATAAACAAGATAGAAAATATTCTCTAATGTGACTGTTAATTGTGTTTAAAATATTATATAGTCACACAAAATTAGAAAGTACATGTAATGGTTGATCCATTCCGGACTTCCAAATTCACATGTCAATATCGTGACTAAACGAATTGACATATAGACGAAGAACGAAGAGTGTTATAAAGAAGACTAGTATAAATAAGAGAAGAAATACATACAATAGAAAGTATCTTATTCCACCCTATCCTATTATCAAAGCCTAGTACTATTCCTCTTTTATATAATTATAACTCATCCAGTCTAAACGTTACAGTACAGTCCCATGTAATGTGACTACACACCAGGAGGTCTTTAGGATATAAAAAGAAATAGTCAAACTACAATTGCTTAGAAATGACAAATCGATTTGAAAAGGAGCAAAAAAAGTGAAATGTATTCATGTTAGTTCTTAAATAAAGATTATGTAGATTTACCTATAAATATCTGAATCCCGGAGGAAACCACTTTCGATGTGGCGATATGGTATAATATGAGTATCTATTCTTTTCTACAGAATGGAGCTGGTCGGTGGCGACCCTTTAATCCTTCTTCCGCAATTGTATAGATATTCTTTGATGCATTCACATTTCTGTTCTAAACAATTCTGCAACTTTGGTAAGCGTGGATATTGTTGAAATTCACTAATACCTAAGTGAGGATATTTGTGTTATAAGTGTGGCAGATCCTGAGAACAACAAAATAAAATAAAACAGAGTAACTGTTAGAAGAGCTTTTCATCTGGGCCTAAGCTCATTGTAATCCACAAGACACTTATTGTATTGTTATTAGGCAAGTAAAGACTCCTTTCAAGTCAGTCTCAGGTGGTCTTCTATACTATCTATACTGTCTAGGATATGCTCCTGAGCATAGTTATCTATTTCCCAAGAATAAAGTACAAAGTTTTTGGGGTGTGGATTCTATTGCTATGAGGAAATGCACTTGGGCAGTAGCTATAGTCATACTATAGTATTAGCTACATTATTATAATAAACAATATTATTTATTGTCGGATAATCACATTTCCATAAACAAAACTATCGATCATCCCAGTCAACAGAAACACAAATTGCCCAAACGGGACCACATGGTAGAAGATGAGTTAGTAGCAAGGCGTATATCTCAGGGATGATACTGTAGTAACAGGGGGCTTTCCATAGCTTTTATTAGTAGACAGTATCAATTAGAAAAGTATAAAAGAAGTGTGAAAGACCCATCAATAAAGATCAGACTTTGTTTACTTTTTGAACTGTCCGGATTTCCTTTGGTTAAACCCAAAGACGACATTATAAACAATATACAGTTCAAAGTATTTTTATTTTTGGGTGTTGGTTGCTATTCACGCATTGGGCATTTTAGCCACCTTATGAGATCGTTTGAAAAAAAAAGAATAAACATTGAAACACTTGAAATACATAAGTGAAAAAAATAATGCAAAGAGAGGAGACGGAAAGAAAAGAGAATATAAAACCTCAATGAGGGAAAAATGATGAAAAATGATGAAACATGAGAAATGATTGTAAATGAGAATTATGAATAGACATCCAAAAGGCCATAAAGTCAGCAAAGAAACCAGGACACCAAAAAGATAACCGTCATCCTGTGGCGATTCGAAATCCAACGAGGGATACTTAGAGCAACTCGGACAATCCTGAGGACACAAATACAGCAACTACACTAGCAGCTTCTGGCTTTGCTAAACGGGTTAAGAATGGGTGGTAGAGGAGAGATCGGAGAAGAAGTGAGGATACAGCGTCTGTTGCTGAAGGAGTCTTTGCACTCTATGGCGGCGTTGGCGTTCCCGCTCAACACACCCATCAGCAGCCTCAATAAGCAAGCTACCAGCTGATGGCTCTACCTTAAAGTCTCGAGTAGACGTGGCTCGATCAATAGCCTGCAGCAGTATTAACAAACTGGGCCAAAGATCTCGCCATTTAACAAAAGAATTAACCGTGCGCAGCAGAAGATTTAGACAATAGTCAATTGGATGAACGTCTTGTGGTGGTGCGGGAACTAAGAAGAACAAGAACGTGGAGCGTTCATGGTCAACGAATATACAAGTGAGAAAGTGGTCCCTATTGGCAGATGGGTAGCCACATTGGCAAGGAACTGAAGGTGTTGGTGGTAACCAAGCAATCCTCCATTTTAGTAGACGATGTCTTTCTTTGCGCGTGCACGGTAGTAGAAGAATTGGATCCCAAACATGTGTACATAGTCCACGGGCTACCGTCACCAGCGGATTATTGCCACGTACTAGACTAGTAATTTCACTTTGAAGACGTTCAAGATAAGCTACTTTTAATGGATATTTAGGAGGGTTGTGAGCCCGTCCTATTCTTTGAGCATTTTGCCAGAGTACATTGCCACGTAGCTTAATCCATCTGGCTTATAAACAATATACAGTGGCTCGTGGAAAACATATGTAGATTTCAAATTCAGACCCTAATTTCTTCCTTAAATTTTTTTTTTAATTAAACATTCCTCATTTATTGCTTTTCCACCATAATGTCTACCTCATCTAACACCACCAACCAACCCATGAGACCTCATGAAAACAAGAAGAAAAATATCGATGACTTCACTTGATGCCTCATTGCTCACGAGGCCACCGTAAATGGGACCAGGCAGGTTGCCATTGCTGCTAGGTTTGGAGTCAGTACGCAGTCGGTTTCCTTTATTGTAAATAGATATAAGGAAACTGGCTGCTTCAAGGCCAAGAAGAGCACTGGGCGCAAGCCCATTCTGACAGAGAGGGACGAGAGAGAAGTTGTCCACGAAGTGGTAAGAGATTCATTCCAGACAATGAATCAGCTTCGCAGCCAGATGACCACCAAAGTGTCCATGACCACTTTCTCAAAGATGATGAAGAAGCTTGGCCTGCTTTCTTCCAGGGTGGTCAAGAAACCTTCTCAGCATCAAGCACAAGAAGCTGAAGCTTGATTAGGCTAAGGCCCACCTCCACTGGACCGAGGACAACTGGAAGACGGTCATCTGGTCCGATGAGTCCAGATACCAGTTGGTCACCACCAACAACTGTACCAGAGTAGTACGAAAAGTGAATGAAGGACTGCTCCTGAAGAACGTCAAGCCCACTGTGAAGTTTGGAGGTGGCAGCGTAATGGTGTGGGGATCTTTCTCTGGTAAAGGTGTCGGGAGATTGGTGCCTGTGAAGGGCAGTATTGATAGTGCAAGATACATTGAGATCTTGAAGAAGGAATACTGACCTGAGCTGGCCCGACTCAAGGCACTGAATCCAGAGGTGGATTATGTTCTTCAAGAGGACAACGCCACCTGCCACAAGAGCAGAGAGTCCAGGTTGTGGAAGGCAAAAAAAACCATTGCCACCATGGAGGGGTGGCCTTCCCAGAGCCCCGATCTCAACCCCATAGAGCACCTTTGGGAGGTGCTTCTGTTGGAAGAATGGGAGAAAATCCCCAAGGACACCACAGACGCCCTCATTTCCAGCATGCATCGGAGATGTAGGGCCGTCATTGAGGCCAATGGTGGAAACACCAAATATTAATGGTTTCTACCCAATAAAATTATTTTTATTATTCTATTGACCTTCTTTATACTTCATCCGATTTTGAAGTCTCTACTGTGTGTTTAATGTGTGTTTTTATGACAAAGAATGAGTATTTCCTATTACAGAAGTATATCGGAAAATGAAAAATCTACGTAAGATTTCCACAAGTCACTGTATTTTACTAATAATACAATTTGATATTGAGGTATCCACAAAAAGAAATAATAATTTAGATACTTGCAAACCTTTGATTTTAAACACAGTTCCATAAAAGGGCAAAATTCGGGATGGACGTAAAGGGGAGATTGTGTCACTGATTAAAGGCCAGAGAAATCTCCTGGTGACTAAACAAAAGATAAATTTCTATTTTATAATTTCTTAAAAAGATGACTTCAAGCAATGAAAGACAGTCAACTCTTAGCCAAGAACATGAAGATTGTCCTATAAAAATAAGAGAGAATGCTATGTTTATTAGATATCAAATCACAGGACAATAGAAAAGACATGTTACTTATCAAGAGATTACTGACACTCTTGATATCCCAAAGAGTACAGTGAGCAGGATCGTTCTATTGTATAAAACTAAAGGCATAAATCGACCCAAAATGCATATAGGAAGACCTGAAGAGGTGTCATCTACTTCAAGACTGGCTATCGTTTTGTCTATTCGCAGAAACCCTATGCAAATAATTGCATATTATTTGAAAAATATGAATAATTCAGGCGTGGATATTTGCCATAGGATATTTATAAAATACATGAATGAACTCGGGGGTTTTTCATGCTCACCATCAAGACAACCTAGTATGACACTTACTCACAAGCATAACCAATGCAAAACAGCTTGAACGATGGTTGCGTAGTGAATGAGAGAAGATCCTAAATGAATTTCTGGGAAATTTAGTCAATAGTATGCCAAAGAGGTGCTCCGCTGTGATGAAGAATAAAGGCTTTGCTACAAAGTACTGAGCAATATATTTATGATGAGGATGTAGACAGTCATCTAAAGAACAACTATTCCAAATCCTGTGTTATTCCATGAATGTTTTATTATAAACATCTTAGACTGATAGATATGCCTTTTTTTTTTCCAAAATAATTGATTTATTGTCTAGTTACTTATTAATTATTACTGTATTTGTCTAAGATATTTGTCATGAAGACTTTTTACCATGTTTGGAAGAATTACTCTCTTGAGAATTAGAACTTATTAATTGCCAAAACAAGAAGAGGACTCTATCAAACATCAAGGGATGTCGATAGTTCACAGTATTTTCGATAGTTAATCCCTGAATACATACAATTAGAAAAGTATAAAAGACGCAGTTATTTCATTCAATAAACACTAGAGTTTAACTACACATTCTACTGTTCCATATACCTTTGGCTTAAAAACCCAAAGACAACATGTTCATAATAAAGTATTTATGGAATAACACAATACTTGGAACAGTTGTTTAAATTATCTACATTCTCGTTATAATATTGCCCAGTACTTTGTAGCAAAGCCTTTATTCTTCATCACAGCGGAGCACCTCTTTGGCATACTATTGACTAAATTTCCAGAGATTCATTTAGGATCTTCTCTTATTCACTACGCAAGCATTCTCAAGCTATTTTGCATTGGTCATGCTTTTTTTTTGTATAAGACACTTTTTTATTAAGTGTCTTTACTCAGTCACAGATCGCACTGAGAGGTCTGACTGGGAAATCATAATGGACACAAGTCACTTACAGAAAATTAAAATAACAGAAAAAGAAAGAAAATATAAGAGAAAAAGACATAAAGGTGACAATATACTAGACTATGACATGTCTTTGTTTTCGAGGATGAGGGTGGTAAGAAGGAATCGAGCACGTTCAGAGACGGTGGAGGAAAAGAAAAGAGAGCTGTGGAAGTGGCTGGCCCAGTAACTGTGCCATATGGCCTGCAGTACCGCTCCATAGACTTGACTGCTAGTCAGAGGTCCATTGGGAGGGATTGAAAAGGAGTGTAAATATTAAGCCAATATGGCAAAATAGCCACCCAGACAGGCCAAACCCTTGGACAAGTCACCAAGAAATGGTCAGGGCTGTGGCGAGGGTGGTAGCATAATCGGCATGAGGGTGACATGACAATGGTGGGGATAATGTGGTATAGGAGTGACGAGGAAGACAGTTTGCCATGCAACAGGCGAAACCAAACATTCCTTGCCACATGGGACATAAGTGCCTTCCAAAAGGCTTTCCACTTGTTGGGTGGCAGCGAGGCAGCAGGAGAAGAAGAATTGAGCATAGGTGGTGGATAGCATAATAAACGGAAGACTTGTGATGAGAAGGAGTGCATAAGTAGCGAGTGCATGAGTGGATGAAGAATGGAGGGTGGATGATATGGTGGTTATCCACATCACGGAAGAAATGAGAGAGGAGGTAGGGACGCATAGGCCGATCTGTCCGAAGATGACGTTGTAAGGATTATGTGGGGAGGTCATAATAATAAGCATCGGCAGCTGTAAGGCGTTTGAGGCCTGGTATAGCTGGAGTAGGGTCGGTGGAAGAGGATATTCATATGGATGAAAAAAGAAGGCAAAGACATATAGCAGGATACATGTCACTGCACAATTGTGGAAGGAGAAGATGATCAAAAGCTGAGAAAAGAAGATTAAATGAATGTGAATGGGGCAGACGTAAAGCAGAACGAAAAGCAGGAAAGAAGAAAGAGACATATAATAAGAAAAATAGACACGAAGCCAGAGAATAGGAAGGGAAGTATATTGGATGACGGGGCGAAGAAGAGGAAGGGGCCAACGAAAATGGAGAGAGGCCTGTTGAGTGGAGGAATCCAGCACACCAAGACCACCACAGTGGCGAGAAAAACAGGTTGGCATAGCTAATGAGAGGGCACATCTTTCTCATTAGGAGCTTACTTATCATAGATTTTAGTTTGGCATAGAAGGAAACAGGAAACCAGACAAGACGGAGGACATACCAGAGCTTGGAGAGAACCAAAGTGTTAACCACGGTGGCTCTTCCTCAAGCTGACAGAAATCGTTGTAAATGAATGTGGAGTGCTTGTTGGATGGTGGCGAGGAGTTGGGTGGTGTAGGTGTTACGTTGTGAAGGAGTGTGGATGAGGGGATAACTGAGGTAAATGAGTGGAGAAGGAGAAGAGCGGTCGATCTACGAGGGAATAACAGCTCTTGTAAGTGGCTCATGTCATTCAGGCAGAGGTGCACAGGAGAGAGAAGAGGCATGGGTTTTGTCGAGATTAGCATGGGCATTGGAGGCGAGTGAGGTCAGAGGGTGTGCTGGGGCAGGCAAGGATATTGTTGGCATAGGAGAGGGGAGGCATAATGAATGAAATGTCCTCTAAAAAGATGATCATCCTGGATGGAGAGAAGGAGTGGTTTGAGGACAAAGTTAAAAAAGTCTGAAGATAATGGGACTCTCTGCCTGAGACCTCTTGCTTGGATGACAGGATCAGAGAGGTGCCCATGTATTAGTTATGCTTGTTTGACGCGGCTTAATTTTTTTTTCAAGATAAGCCCAGACATGTTCAATTAAGTTAAGATCTGGACTTTGTACAGGCCAAAAATCAAAACCTCTGATCATACATCTCTCTTGTTTATACTGTTGTAAATGTGAAGGGTTTTCCTCTCCTGAAACATACATAGGACAAGGGAGGGAAATTCATCCCTGAATTTACTGAGAAGTTATTGTTGTATAATTTAGATCTTTGTAGCATAGAAAAAAATGTATACAAGTAGACCTAGATTCATTGTATGAATCTTTGAGAAATCTATCCTTTTAATTCAAACAAACACACCTTATTTTTTTGGGTTTTTCAACATGGTGAGCATGAAAAAACTCCAAGTTCATTCATATATTTTTAAAATGTGCTACGGCAAACATCCACGCCTGCATTATTAATGTTTTTCAAATGATATGCAATTGTTTGCATAGAGTTTCTGAGAATATACAAGACAATAGCCGGTTTTGAAGTAGATGACACCTTTTCAGGTCTTCCTGTACGCACTTTAGGTCGCGTTATGCCTTCGTTCTTATACAATTGGATAATCCTGCCCACTGTGCTCACTGGAATGTCAAGATCGTCAGAAATCTCTTAATAAGTAGCATATCTTTCCCATTGTCCAATGATTTGACCTCTAATAAACATATCATGCTCCCTTCTTTTAATAGAAGTATCTTCATGTTCTTGGCTAAAATTTGGCCGATTTTCATTGCTTGAAGTCATCTTTTGATGAAATTATAAAATAGAGTTCTTCTATTTTATTTTTGAAGAATAAAAAAAATAAAATAAAAACAGGTTTGCCATCTACTCATTTATTGTATGGGAATGTATATAAATAACTGCAGTTTTGTCTAAGTTCCTACAATGCAAAGCTTTGCAATGGGTCAACATATTATTTTCAAAACAAAACAAAAAAATATTTTTGTTCCATTATATATATTGTCTATCTGTGTCTGTAGTTTATCAATTCTAAAAGGAATGGAAGAGAATTAATATGAGTGGAAAAATAAAAAGAAAGAGGCATAAAAATAAAAGGGAAAGGAGGTAAAATTTGGCTGCCATAGTACACCTTGGTACTAAAGTTCATATAATTTTACCTAAAAAAAAAGGCCCATGTCTTTCTCATTCTGACTCTTTGTTATTCTATTCATCACCTTTTGTACTATGTATTTTGTTTTGTTTTATCAACTGCACACCTTTAAAGAGAATAGAAAACTAATTTTGATTTACTTCATATTGACTTTCCCCCTCTAATTTCACTTCTATACATGCGTTTACATAAAAAAACCAACCTTTATTCTGCTTGGGTTTTGCATTGACATAATCAGATTCTCAGAGAAAATAAAAATAATTCTTTTTTGTTCAGTGGACACTGTATTTCTGTTGATCAATCCCTAATTGGGTATGTACTCAGCACTACATATGTTGGCGTTTAGTAATGCTTAGGTTGTACATCCTATTTGTGCTGTGCTATGTTCAGGAACTCATCGTTTATAGGCTGATTTTGCATTTTAGATATAGTTACTGTAAATACCATCCTACTTGTTCATCTATATTTTATGTAATTACCATGACTTTTCATAAGAGTAAGCGTTTGTCGTACTTGATACAGGTTATAGATAGCAAAAGTCTTTCAACTAAGCAAATCAAAAACAAATTAGATTTATAAATCGTCCGGGGAAAAAA
>JALLLS010000107.1:0-103631 GCA_025094145.1 Spinellus fusiger | reverse complement strand
TTTTATGGAACTGTGTCTAAAATCAGAATATTTATTTCTTTTTATATAACACCTCACTATCAAATTGTATTATCAGTAAAATATATTGTTTATGATTAAGGTTATTATTATAATAATATAGTTATTTATCATGACTATAGCTACCGCCTAAGTACACTCCCTCATAACAATATAGTGTCTGGTAAAAATGCTATGATCTTTTTTCGTTCTCCGATCTTTATTTTGCTCAAAAATTCTTCTTTACTTATTCCTCATTTCTTCTTCCGCTATAACATCTATTATGTCTAACACCACAGAACAACCCACCAAGCCTATTGGAAACAGAAAGAAGAATGTCGACGACTTTACTCGTAGACTCATTGTCCATGAGGCCACCGTAAATAACACTAAACAAACAGATATTGCAGCCATGTTTGGTGTTAGTGTTTCCACTGTCAGCCTCATCGTGAAGAAGTACAAGGAAACTGGCTGTTTCAAAGCAGGAAGGAGCTCTGGGCGTAAGCCTATTCTGACGGAGAGGGACGAGAGGGAAATTTCTCGAGAAGTAGTAAGGGACTCCTTCCAAAGTATGAAAGTGCTTCATAAGGGAATGGCCACCCAAGTCTCAATGAGAACATTTCAGAAAATGATAAAGAAGATTGGCCTGTCTTCTAACACTGTTATCAACAAGCCTGATCTTAGCAATAAAACAAGAAAATGAGGCTTGTTTAGGCCAAGGCCTACCTCCACTGAACTGAGGAAGACTGCAAGGCAGTTATCTGGTCTGATAAGTCAAAGTAACAGTTGATGAGTAACAGTCACCGTACCAGAGTGATGTATAGGAAGAAGGAGAGTCTTTTTCCCAAGAAAATTTATCCAAAAAAGAAAGAAAAGAAAAAAGAAAAGAAAAGAGGTTTGGTAGTGGTGTGGGGTTTCTTTTCTGGTGAAGGTGTTGGTAGACTTGCTGTGGTGGAGATATCCATCAATAGTGCCAAATACACTAGTATTTTAGAGAAGACCTATTACTCCGAACTGGCTTGTCTTTTCGGCACTGAATCCAGTGGTAGGCTGTGTTCTTCAAGAGGACAATGCCAGTTGCCATACTAGTAAGGAGACTAGGAAATGGAAGGATGAGAGGAGGATTACCATGATGGAGGGGTGGCCCTCTCAGAGCCCTGACCCGAACCCAATTGAGCATTTGTGGGAGAGCTGGACAGAGTAGTCCGCAAGAAGATGACCCCAGCAAGCACCCTCCAATATTTGTTGTTTCCACCCAATAAACTTGTATTTATTACCCTGTTGACCTTTTTCATACTTCATCCAATTTTCAAATCTCTACTGTGTGTGTTTAATGTGTGATTTTATTACAAAGAATAAGTATTTTGCTGAACACTCTATTTATGAGAGAAATCAACACAAAGAAAACAGTTCTGATTTGCAAGTGAATTATACATCCTTTCTTGTGATATCTAATAGTGAACTCTAGTGTATATATCTCAGTCAAGCCTTACATTTTGAACATCAACTCTTGTCTGAAAATGACTTATCTGAAATTAAAGTAGAGTCACTGCACGAATAAAGCTAAGGATTTTCCACAGTCACGGTCACATTGGGTTGAGTTAAATACTCCTTTAATCAATGGTGTATTAGACAGTTCTACACACTACAAAGAACAGACCCTTCTTCTTCTTCTATTTGCACTCCCTTTAGGCTAAGCACTATGCCCACACCTATTGAGACATGGTACACTGATATTCCACCTATCACTCGTATCTATATCACGGCTGCATGCTTTACCAGTTTAGCAGTGGTAAGGAAGTGTTTTGTGTTTTGTGTTTCTCATCACAATAGCAACTTGGGTTTATTCATCCTCTTCATCTCTGGTGAACTAGAATCATCTATTTAAATTATCAGGTAGTTATTTAAAGAAGAAGATATGTGGGATATCTCTATCAATTCATGGTCCTTGTCTGTAGAGAGACAGTTATCCACAGCATACACACACAAACACAAACACCCACATAAAAACACACATAAAAACTCATAGCTAGACTCCTATAGTGGTGGAGACTCATCACCAACTTCCTGTATTTTGGCCCTATCTCTATTGACTACTTCTTTCACATGTTCTTCCTGCAAGTATACCCTAGACTCACTACCACCTAATGCACCACTAACCAACAAACTTGCCACAGAGCGCGTTACAGTCGAATGATGGAAGAAGGCTTCTTTAGAAACAAGCCAGCAGACTATGTTTGGCTACTTGTATTCTCTGCCACAATGCTGATATTATTTTCGGTACACCCTCTTATTACGTCAACCCACTTATATTTGCTCTCTAGCTGGTTTTTCCTCATGCTTATATACCCTTCTTAGGGTCACCACTTGCTTTCACTATGGTGTACATTTGGGCAAGACGCAATCCTAATATCCGACTCAACTTTCTTGGTGTGATGGCATTTCGTGCTCCCCATCTTCCCTGGGTTCTTTGTGTTTTCTCTTTTGTTTGCGAGCCAATTACCAGTGGAGACTTACTAGGGATTCTGGCTGGTCATATCTACTATTTCTTTGAGGATGTATGGCCCCAGGATCGTGCGAGTGGAGGAAAGCGATGGTTAGAGACTCCCAGACTGATGTAAGTAGTAGTTATCCGAGGATTGGGAATGATATTTGTTTGTTTGCTGATGTCTTTTGCTGATGGGGGAAATAGTCAGTGGCTGATCGCACGACAAGAACCCACTAATAGTGCAGAACTACCAAACACAGATCCCCTTCAACCCGATATTCCTCGAGAACAGGCTAGAGAAGCTGTAGATCCAGACCATCACGAACCTATAGAAGAACATCCCGTACACAATGCGTGAACAGATAGGTTGCACAAGTTACCATGGATAATAATATTGAAACCAATAAAGACAAAATAACGTATTTTCCTTGTATTTCTGTTTTCTGGAAAGGTGTTTTCTGGAAAAGTGTTTTCTTACGGGACTCGGAAGTGGCCTTGTTGTGTTGTGTTTTATTTTTCACTCTTTCCTGTTCACCCTTTGAGTCTTATTCAGTATTTAACACTTTGATCTTCTCATAGAACAGTCACTGATCCCCCTGCATTCATACTACACTGTGAATAGAGTTTAATAGCATACGATTGGAAAGAGTTTAAGGTCCAAGTTGTTTCTCAACGAGTCCAATAGTAGCAGAGGGTTCCTTAGTCTTGGTCAAGTACTGCGACATCTTTGACTAAGAAAACAGACCCTAAGCGACAGAAGGATAGAAGAAATGAGGTCACATACCAGAACCTTTTTAATAATCCTTCTCTTTTCATAGCAACTTTGTCTACAGACCAAGACTAGTCAATTGGATAAAACTACAGAGAGCCGAGTGGAAGATGGACGCAACCATGACTTGTGGTTAGCTTTGCCATCTGATTTGAGCTGTGGATAGGAGCACTGACGATGATAAGACAGCGTCCTTTGAACTTCTCATGACGGTCCAACACAACTAGAGTAGCAGAAAATAAAGAAGTAAATGACCAAGAGATGTTCCTACTGTCTTCTTTACCCTTGACTTTCCCGAATCCCTCTCTTTCTTGGAGATTCCATCTTACAGTAATCCCACATTAGTATTGATAATGCCTTGTCATAATTTTTTATGAGGAACTTTTAATGCTCTTCATCTAAAGTCTTACAATGGCCAGACTTCTTCCTCTCTTTTTACTGAAAAGAATCTATATCCGATTGATTCTCTGTGGCTGTCTTCTTGATCCATCTCAGACAGTAAGCCAAGTGATTTTAACTCTTCTGTTGCCTGAGGATTTAATACTCTTTCTCGTAGATCAGTTGAATAAAACGTGTTATGCTGTTACTGTTGTCTCTTGTATACTCTTCTTTGTCACAAATCCTGTCTACAATAGCTTTGAATTTGACTCATTTCATCTATTGTTTTATTTATTTTTGGATACGTAAAAGAGAAAGACAAGACGCCTCTGTTTGTATAGATGGAGATAAGCAAACAGGAGTACAAGAGAAGTCTATAGAGGCTGGTCAGGTTACTGGCACAGCCCTCTTCATAGATATATAAACTCGCATTTTCAACTCATTAATCAATAACAGTTTTATCAAAGTATTACTTTGAGGCTGATAATTGAGTACTATAGATTCCAGGACCTATGTGATTGATTAATTCAATGAATCCAAAGACTAATTATATACCTCTGTTTCCAGAGATGGTGTACATTCATTTCACATGGTCGCTTGAAGACATCTAACTGGATCTCAGATTCACTAATGTCCCTATAGAATCATTGATACAACAAGGCTGTTATGTACTGAATATAGAATAACTGTTCATAGACACTAACTCAGTGCTCATACCAATACAATTCTTTTTTTTGGGTGTGGATCTGATGGATGGGTAATTGGTTGATCTTTTACCTTTCTAGTACTTATTGTGATAAACGGGCCATTTTATCATAGACATGGCATTGGATTATCAGAACTCCAAGCTTGCAACCACTGCTATTACTCATCTTATTCCATAAGGAAGTAGTGTCGTTTTAGTAGTGAGCGAACAGGATGACTTTCTCAAAGAGAAAGAATCCATTACTTCTCAAATGACACCCAACACACCTCTCTCACTAACATTCAAATGTGATCAACTCAAACAAGCTGCTCTTTGCATGTCTCAACAAATAGATGAGATATAATCTTGTCCACACTTATCAACATCCTTCCTACACTCCACAACAGGGCCCTCGCATAAACACAGATCACCTACACAAAAGAGATCATATCCTCTTGATTTATATCCATTAAATCTACCCCACGACATCTTCCTATTTGCTGACACTACTTTTGACTTATACAACACAGCCCATAGCCACATATTGGTTGTCATTTATGAGAATTACTATCTGGAGTGGAGTTATAGGGAGTGGAGACTTGTCCTGTGTATCTACAATCACTCAATAAAGGTCTGCAGTTATAAGATCAAAAAGTCAATAGACATTGTGAATTGAGCAAGTAACAATAGTTTCAAGCACTTATGTCAGAACAGTTATTACAATAGAAATAGAATATGATCCTGTAGTACTTATCCAATACCTTTTAAATGTTCATATTACAACTACTTATATAATTTTCAGACTATGTTAGATTAATTTAATTTATACAATAGCAATGTCTCTTGGAATATGCGGGTCAAATTCCTCAACATTCTCAACAATATGTAGTGTGGAAGGTGTGGTTATAACTTTCCATCTTTATTATATTCTCTTTCTATGTGTCTGGTTACTGGTAATAGCACTTTTACTCTTTTCAGTAAAGAAAGATATTGTAGTATTCCTTGTAGATGATTCAACACAAGCCCCAAAGATATACTCTTTGATCCCATTTCAGCAGTCCACAGACGCACCTACACACTCAACCCACATTGCGTTGTATTCTACTTGAACACCTTTTACTATTTCAATATTTCATCACTAGAAGACATCACTGTAAGGAAAGGTGCCTGTGCTATTTGACCTGCATAGCCCCACATCTTATGCCTTTAGACTAGCCTTATAAGATACCTTTTTATTTTTCGAGCTGAGAAAAGAAAAAGACTATGGCCTATATCTCACGATGTATTCCTACGGACTCGGACATTAACAGACAGAGCAGATACTTTTGCTCGTGCATCTCACGTCATTGAAGTCTCTCTCTCTCTCTTAAAGAGGGCCTTTTCCATAGAGACACTGTAAGAAAGATGACAGAAGAAAAGAAAGTTCTGTCAGAAGAGTCTCTTGTTACATCAGATGCATGAGCTGGTTGTACACTTTTCTTTTTCATTGAGTCCACTCCGACAGTTACTGCTATTTTCCCTGTAGGCCCTGCAGTTGTCCCTGTGCAATATAACACTGGCCAGCACTATGTACATACATTGAAAATGAAATACACTTGTAATGAAATACACTTGTAATGAAATACACTTCTGCTCCCCATGCCATAGGAAGAAAAAGAGAGAAAGAGCCAGTTCAGGTCTCTCTACAGGCACAAAACATAGACTGTTGGTGGGAGGGCCCTATAAAAGTCAATAAAGTATTGAACACAAAACACACAAAATACACACATACACATACACATACACATACACATACACATACACATACATATATCTATAGATATAGATATAGATATAGATATCTATGTTTGTGTCTATAGATATTTTTGCATAAACATTCCCTATACTGCCTGTCTTGCCTCCCGCTGTAAAAATCCATCCAATGAACTGATGGATAGAAATGGAAATGACTTGGACTGCTTCTTTTTATTTTTATAGTTCTTAATCCTGTCCATGCCTCAGCCTGGGACCCTCCAAAACTCACCACCCGTCTGGACATCTCCCTTCCGACCTATTGCACCCAACCCCATTCTTCCACAGGCACTAAGAATAAATACAAATGAAAAGCATGCATGGGAGTTACCTGCCATAGAGAACACACCAAAGCCCACACGGCCATATCAAGCCAACGACTGCAATGAGGCCTTTCATCAAGGTGACTATAGACTATCCTATTAGAAAACATACCCTCCCCTATCCTCTCTTTTTCTTTGTTTATCTAAGTATGAAATAGAGGGCAGTGTATCCGACAGCAGTGTTCACTCCCAGGTAAGCAGTTGCCATGTGTCTGTGTGTGTCTGTGTGTCCATGTGCTTAGTAACATACCCTATAACCTACCATGGCTTAGTCATTCGCAGTAGACCAGAGAAAGCGGCGCAGAGAACAGAACCGGACAGCACAACGTGCGTTCAGAGCACGAAAAGAAGTCTACGTAAAAGAACTCGAGGAGAAGATTAAGGCTATTGAAACAGCCCATGCGTTTCATATAGACCGCCTGGAAAGAGAGAATGGCGAATTAAGATCTGCTATGAGAGAAATGCAGCTTCGTCTCCAGGCAACAGAAAGTAACACAGAACCCTTGGGATTGGTATTGGGTTCGGGACATGAGACACCTCCTACCCTTTCCTCAGTACATAAAGAGGTACAATTACAACGAGCCTCTTCTTCTGCTATTGCCTGTATACGTGATAAAGATGGAATCTCTTTCTGTGAGAGACTCAAGAAGGAAGTATGCAACTCTGCCTACAACCAACTCTTGTCAGAACCACTGTTTGATGCTACGGGGCTGCTGAATGATACAGTGACTCAACACCGTGTTCCCATTGTCACTGGACGCATGACAGTGGACAATGAGACGGATGATATAGTCAAGAGTGCAAAGAAACTATTCGATAAGTTTGCACAGACAATTACCGAGCGATTAGAAAATACACCTCGTCAAGAATCATCACTACGGGCCAGGTTAATTCCTTGTTCACAGGTCTGGAAGAGATTGTCAAACCATCCTAGTTTTGAAGAGTTTGACTTGGACGAGGTGTTTGATAAGCTAAAGCAGTTTGCTATGTGTTCTGAAACTGGACCCATGTTTGAAGAAGAAGAAATTCAACGAGTATTAGAAATAGTAGAGAAGAAAGTGTCTTGATGTCTTACATTTCTTTCTTTCTTTCACTTTCTTTTCTTTCTTGCATTCCCTCATTCTTCATATAAAATAACACTCTGACAGTGCTGAATTAAAGTAATCATGATGGGGATGGAGATTTGGACAAGTTTCTATGCTGACTAAGACATTTGGCTTATCATTGGCACATCGCGCTATGAGAAGCTGGGTGTCTGTGTTCAAACTCATTCACTTTATAGAGTCTTGATATTGAATATGAGATGTGAATTCCTCTTTTTTGGTTTCACAGGTATCGAGTCGAATCTGTATAAAGTTCAAAGTGTTTTTATTTTATTTTTGAGATATTACTTTGTCTCATTATTTTCCTGAAATAGTGTATATAAGAAAAAAGATTATTATTTAGAAATCATAGACAAACCTATACTCAAGAAGAGAAACACAAAGAAAAACTTCAATGTTTTATTCTAATGAGTTAAAGATGGAAAATGAATGTTAATAAAATTGAATCTGAGACGTTTCTCCAAGTAATCAGACTTTAAGCTGAATAATGTTCATGGTATAGTATGAAGTGATTTTAGTTGTTAGAGTGATGGATATAAAAGGATAGATGTTTATTTATTTATTTATTTAAAAAAATACTTTGATAGGACTGTAATCTCATGAATTTCTTAGAGATGGGTATGACACTTTCAATGAATAATGAAAATATGTTAATAAAGTGATGAAAAGAATGTCTTGGGCTATTTTAAATACATATTTCTTTTATATATTCATATATAATCATACTTTTTTGATATTATTATAACTTTATGCATTCATTAGATAGAAACATAAAACTTTTAATGCATAAAGATAGTAGTGTTGATAATAGAGTGACACTTAATAATTAACCTATTCTTTTCTCAAATTTCGGGCTATTTTTATACAAAAGAATAACAAACACTATTTCTTTTTTATAACACTTCTTTTTCCCTAATACTTGACTCATCCGACACTGTAAATATTTTTGTCAAAACACCCGAGGTTCATAAGAAGTACAGCAGAACTGAGACTTACTCAATTATCATCCATCAGGTGCTAAACATGAACAAGGGCCTCTGGTGGTTGAGAAGAACAGTAATGAGCAACTCTCACCGGACCAAAGTAACCATTATGGCAGATATAGCCATCAAGGTATCAAGACAAACTTTGAACAAACACCCCAATGAAATAGGCTTCTATTCATTTAATCTATTGATAAATAAAAAAATAATCCTGATTCAAGTGGGCCAAAGAATATGTCAACTGGACTCATGAACAATGACAGGAAATAGTCTGGTTGGATGAGTCTATAGTAGGGCTGGTGAACCTTGACATGGGTGTCAAAGTCACCAGGAGGTACCACATGGCCTTTGATCCTGAGCATATTTTAGAAACAAAGAAGTTTATAAGTAGTGGAGTGTATGATAAACTCTATATATATAAAAAGGGTGCATTGCTTTTTTGGAAGAAGCCTACTTCCTCGAACTCAAATGTCTCACTTAAACCCTGGAGTCAGTTACTGCCTACAAGAGGACAATGTTAGATCTCATACAAGACAACACAGGAGTAAAACTAATAATAGAAAGTGATACGGTAATGGCTCTGCTAATCTGTGCAATGTTCCAATCTCAATCTAATAAAGCATCTGTGGGCTTATCTCATGAAGATTCTTAAGAAGAACAGTAGAATGCATTACACCAAACAAAATTTATAGTCTGTTGTAGTGCTGGAAATGAGTAAAGTATTGAAGGAAGAGGGAAGGTAACCTCATTGCCAATATGAGACGGAGATAATAGGCAGTGTTAGAAGCCAAGACTAGCTATAGTAGTTACTGAGTGATCTATAAATAAATAGAAACTACTTCTGTAGTATAAATAATATTTTATTTATATATTGAAAGATTCACGTCTCTATCTAATGCATTTGCAAGATTATAATAACATCAAGATAAAGTATGAAACTAAGAAAATGAAGTATGTGTTTTTTTAAAAGAAAAGAATTCCCGCCTTATCATCTTACATAGATCATTCATGTATATTTGAAATACAAGAATAAGTCTTGACACTTATGCTATGTCCCGCAAGTCTCCATCTTTTTATTTTTATTTATATATTATATATAAAATTGGTATGTGTGCCGAAATCAGCTATATGTAATAAAACACTATTTACATCTTACATGGATAACATTCCCAATAATGGTTTATATATCAGAATACATTAGGGCTTCTGTACATATGAAAAGCATACCATACAACGTTGACTCAGTGAAAAATGAATGACAAGTGTAATCAATGTTAGTTACCTTTTCCTTTCCCTTTTTATTCTGGTTTTCTTCATGTTTTTTTCTTTCTCTAACTTTCATGCTCAAAATCAAAGTAGCCCAGTGGCTCTATTTACTGAATGTCTCTTGAGTAAGGTCCGATACCTAGCATCATTCTATAAGCTGGGATACAAGTCAATATCTCTTCTTTTGGCCTCAGTGAGATTTTCTCTACTTGACTGCTTCATTATTATGACCATATCTCTATGAACTCTTTAGAGATGGATATAATAGTGTTTCTTTTTATCAGAAAGTAATATTTTACATGCATAGTTCATGTTGTTGTTTCATGCTTATCTGTATGCATGTTTGTTGGCTAAAAAAAAAGAGTCAAATTTGGAAGAGAGTAGTATGTATTGCCATATTCTTTATTACTGACTGATTTAGGCTTGATAAGAGACCATGAGACATTTATAGACAGACAGAAACATCAATGCACAGCAAGTATCCATAGTAAACCTGTTGACTCTTTTCTTTATACAAGACTGATAGAGTCTTGTCGCATGTGAGTTTCAAGCAACACAGTGACTGCATAACAGAACAGTTGTCTGGGTTGAATAGCTGAATCGATATTCTACATCATTGGTAATATTAACTACAGTCCTAGCACTGGCAATGAGTATGGCATTTATTTGATTCACCCTTCTAATGAGTTCTAAATGACTTTGTATGTGAAGTATCTCAGTGGGTTTAATATTAAGGCAATGCGATTAATAGAACAAGTAACAAAATACAGTGATTTAATGAGTCTCATAACCTCAGTAGTCTATTGTTTCTTGTTTGAACTTCCCTATCATATACTCTCTTTGGTATGAGTTTTATAAATCAATTATTTAATATAAATCAATAATATACCAGTGAATTTAGATGATATTATATGTCAATGATAAAAAGAAGAAAAAAGAAAGAGTGGCCGTAATAAGACAGTGATATCTAGAAAGAATAGAATCATCGGATGCCGAAATAGAAAGACTTATTTGATTGAATCACAATATCTGATGTACGATGCTCAGTTTGTTCCGTCAATGTACTCCTTCTCTCTCAATACTCTGGCGGTGCTGAGATGGCTGAGAAATAAATTTAAGGGAGGAGATACACTTAAGAAGAGTCTGCAGAACAGACACATATTTCTAGTGGCATAAGCGTCATGTTCTTCTATCAAAAGGCGAATTTAACACTGTGGGAACATAATAATACACATTGATTTATAGTCACAGTAGCAGGCCCAATCATAACACATGAGCAGATGAAAATATTTTTCCACTTGACTCTATCTCTATAGCAGCCACCCACAGCCGTCCTTTTTATTTTCAACAGCCGAATCCTGTGATTCACTCAGCAGTCATTATTAAGTCACAGATTTACATCTCCTACCCTAGTCAAAAAGGTATAAACATCCGCTTTATTTCCACACCTTTTCTTTTCTCTCTTTACCATCGGAAGCATTAATTGAAGAGACAGTGAGAGTTGACTTTATCATGAAACATCTCTAATCTGAAATTATGCTTGGTGTAATGGGAGTTATTTGCTCTTATGACCTATCAATTCCATAGAGTAGTCTCTTTTTAAGAGAATACTTTGTGCTTGGTAGTTTATAGTGTGTACTCACCTTTGCCTCTTTCTGCATTCTTGATGTGGTCGCTAGACATGGTTATGCGTTTATATTATTAAGCATCCTGTCTGCTCCCCTCCATCTTTAGGTTTGTAGGAAGTGTGCTGGGTGGCCTATGCATTGTGACTATGGATTGTGTGGAAACAGGAGTGATGGATACAAGTGGGTCGCTCCTGCTTGTAGGCTCAGGATTTTTCAAGGCTCGCCCTTTTTTGCCTGGACCCATTGTCGTGCTACCTGCGGCAATGTCGTAAACAATTAAGAAAATGATAATAAGCAGTCTATTCCACTGTGGCTTTGTTATATCTATATCTATAATGAGGATAGAGTATTTATAATAATAAACAGTGAAGAATTGTGTGTATGGTTTACTTGCTAGGTGTAGCCATCACACTGCTCGACTCTGTAAAGGACTTCTTGGTAAATAGACAATGAGTGCCGCTTTAACTCTCGACCCCACAACAGAACAGAGCCCAGCTTACTTTACTTATTCTGCGTACTTCCAACGACCACCGCAGATTAAAAGTGCTGTGTCTGTTGAGTATGATGTGTAGCCACCGCACAACCACAGCCCTTTCCCGCGAATAGCCAGGCACTGTCTGCTAGACACCCTTAACAAACAAACAGCACCAGCCCCCGCACCAGAGCCTGTACTGCCTTTAGTCAACACAGCACACTGGAGTGCAACAACAGCATCATCTCTCATTCACTCACCAGACTCCAAGACCCTTTATGTTTGTAAAAGGAGAAGTTCTTCAAGAAAAGTCATCAACGTCATGAGTCATCCAGAAACACATCCTCAGTTGTTTGAGTCTATCGCTGCTTATTGCTCGTTGCAATGGGATATACACTATGCTATTCTTCTTTATCAATGACTGTACTTTTGGTTGTGATTCTGTGGATACAATTGCTATTGGTGATTCACAAAAGAGAGTGCATTTAGGCCGCAAACAGCACATCTCATTGTGTATTATTCTTTTCTGTGTCGACTGAACTCATTCTACTCCCATAGTCAAACAATATTCAACACAATCAGAGTGAATGTGTTGATCATGCTCTAGCCTCCATTAACTTGTCTTTGAGTACCTCTCTCTACAGTCATAGCTTAAAAGGGGTCAATCCAATTCTTCTATCACTACTTATAGATACTAAGCACTATAGAACTGACTGTGGTGGATCAGGTTCAGCCAGTCATCCAAGAAGAGTGTTGCGCTTTTGCTACTGGATAACAGTTACAGTGGGTGCCAATGACAGATAATGTATAATAGGTAGTGCACTTTAACAAATAAAGAATAAATAAAAAAACAAAGAATAAAAAGATGCTTATTAGGAAGAAGACAGACACTAGACTGGCTGTTTACTTAATACATCATAAATCCATCTATACTATTCAAATGAGTATGCAATCCATGCCTATTTAACAAGGATAAATGGGCAATAAAGACTCTAATACATTCTCATTCTGTCCCAACAGATGTACCAAGATACTGGCTGTATAGATTTATTCTAGTGATGGTTTTATTGAAATAAGTGCAACCACACACATGCAGCAGCCAACGCTTTCTTTTTGTTTGTGATTGAGCTACCATTGTCAGCTCCTCAGCATGTCATTATCATGTCATTATTGAAGCAATGGGACTTGAGAACAACAAATAAATACACCCGATGGAAGGTATGTATGACTTACAAATTCAACAGGACATACTCCAGGCTCAGGGACTAGAAGTTATCCAAGTGGAGACTGTGCCATTCAACAAGAACACAAAGATATTTGGATCGAATTATGACTATTATTCAATACTTTTTAAGCATGTGTACTCTTTGCTGTAAGAATAAGATATAAAAGCCTATACATTTCATAACATATTGAGATACAAAAAGACTCTTTAAAATATGCCATTAATTTCATATGAGAAAGAGACACATAAGTTATATATTGGAGTCTCCCCACATTCTCATACATAGAGTTTATTTTAAACAATTGCTTAAAGTCATTAAGTTATTATTTTATATACATGTAATTGATTCTTTATGGAGACGCTGTGTCCTTAAATCATGTTTTTTTTAATAGCATCTTGGTTGTTCAGATATATAATTTGTTCTTTTATATAAATTGGCAATACTTTCTTTGTTGAGGCACTATTAATTTAATTTGGCTACTACTTTTAAACATCTTTATCTGAAAACTCAATAAATTTAAAGACTTTCCCTCAACTGTTTCTATTAAATTAAGTCCTTCCATATGTATGATTCATCATCTATTATCTTGACCTCAGTTGTTTGATTGTTCAAAGAAAACAGGGCCTTGACACCAGCTTGAATCAATCACAGTCTATTTCATCAAACATAATAGAAAAGATATTTATTTTACTACTCCTATTTTCAGATGTTGAGATGTAGTCACTATTTCTCAGGCATCAATAGTATCTTACAGTATTGAATGTGATATAATATTAATTATTTCAAAACAATAGTAAGTAGAAACCAACAAAGAATACACATAGAATGAGAGATAGAAAATAGAAAGAAAATGATATGACACATAAAAAACAAGAAACAGAAACAAAAGTGTGTACAACAAAGATCAGAGAATAATTTTTATAGATATTCTTGGCTATTAAATATTTATGTTGATAATGAACTTCTTTCAGGTAGAAGAATGTAAAGTGACCCTCAATAAGTAACTGCTTTTCTTCAAATACATATTTTCTTTTTTAATTTTATACTTTTCTTGATATTGTTATAATTTCATGAATTCATTAGATAAAGACGTAAAAGGTTTAATAGATATATAGAATAGTGTTTATAATACAAAATGGTGGGTTTATTACAAGGTCACTTGGTAGCAATTGCTAGTCTTTGACATCTACTACAGTCTGGCATCTCCCTCTTATGCTGGCAATAAGGTTGTCTGTCACTTTCTTCTATAGTTTGCCCTATTATAGCATTAGAGCCGCTGTTAAATTTAAAGAACTATCATACCCAAAGGCAAGATGATTTTATTAAAACAATTTTGACAAGTCTATTTATACTAAATAGACAGGTGGCTGTGTACTAAGTATGATCTATTGCTGCTTTAGGATGCTTGATAATATTGGCCTGTTCAGTAGACTTTAATATACAGTGTCTTAACTATGAATTACGTTGTAGAAAGGAGACAACCTAATAATCAGTCTATAACTGTCACTGTTGTTGTTGTGATTACAACAGCTGCTTTCAGATTCTGTTTGGTAGAATATACAATCCTGAACTTCCTAATAACCTTCTTGAGGTAGGCTCACAGATGCTCAATTGGATTGAGATCTGGATTATGTAAGGGCCAGTAAAGAGACACTACTACACCATTTACTGCCTTCCATTCTTTAGTTACCTTGCTCATATGAGGTCTAGCATTGCTATCCTGTAAGTGGTAGCTGACTCAAGGGTTTAGGAGAGAAAGAAGAACGTTTAAAAGTATTATGTTTCCAATTATTTATAAAATATCTTAGGCTTAATTTTAAATAAATAGAAAGTATATAATTACATAATTGTTTTATAAATTAAATTGAGGTAATAAAAATATCATTTGAATTATGAAAATATAGTAAGCTTATAATTATTAATTACATTTAAAGCTAATTTGTATATTTAAAGATAAAATATATATTTAAAGTTGTTAGATGTTTAGCATATTTATAAAAATAAAGATTACATCAGTATAATTACTTTTAAAACGTTATTCAAAGAAATAGTTGAGTTTGTATTAATAGGCCTCTCTTAAGCCATTGATGGATTTGTCATAGTATTCTGCCCTCTACTATAATCAATCTTTCAACAACCTCCCCACTGAGACAGCTCCATATCATCACTCCACTACCTCCAAACTTTCTTGACTCTAAGAAATATTTGGGCTCAAAGCCTGCACCAGACTGCCTGATGACTTTGATGCCCCTGTAATAACTTATTAGCTCTACTTTGGACTCATATAACCATACTACCTGGTGAAGAAAGGCTCTATCCCCAGTCTTTACAAATGGAATTGCATCCCATTAAAGTACTTTTTCAAGGTTGGTCCTGATACCTTGATGACTATGTCTGCCATAATGGCCTTCTTGGTCTGATGGAGTTTCTCATTACTGTTCTCAGTAATCAGAGGGCCCTGTTGTCAATTTTTCTTTTTCTGCCACTCTTGGGTGAGATTACCAATAAGTCTGTCTCATTGAAGTGGATCATTATTTTTCTCAGTGTGTTGTATCCAGGTTCAATGCAGAAACATGTCTAACATAAGTAGCACCACTCAATTGCATTAACACTGATAAGTAATTAGGGTCATGTGTGTAGACTCAACTATAGGAGACACATAAGTGTAACTATAGCAATTGAATAGTATATAAAGAGCTGTATATTCCACTAAATAAAAGCAATTTATTCTTGGATAAATTCCTGTCATTTCTACAGTCTCTTTATTCTTCAGTTCAGATAAAACACAGTGTTAGGAAGCACATTGAACATGCAAAATGCCTTGGTCATAGTAGTGTTTATGCTCAGCACACTATATAGAATGGCTGAACTAATTTCAAAGCTAGTGTACCTTCCAAACATTTTGGGATTTTTGATGAAAATGCTGATATTGTTGAATGAGTCAGATATTACATGATGAAAGAAAAAATAAAACAGTATACACTATTTATTTATTACTAAAATAAAGGTTTTCTTTATTCTTACCATGTAATGCTATTAAATAAACTCACCAATACTACATAATCCATGATATAAAACAGAATATAATATAATATAATATAATTTTATGTTGCTAATCTGAGTGCTGCTTACCTTTTGCTGTTGCTTTATTGTTAAATTTTTGATTGTTATCAGTGGCTATTATAAGAGCTTCTTGTTTTGACATTTATCCCAACACTTGTAAGAATGTGAAATAAAACCTTTCAAGTGACTTTTCTTATACTTTTGTATATCTCTATATTATTTTTGATTAGGTTTTCTATTGTATGAAGTCACACTTACCCTGAGTAGACTGAAGACAGGGCATATTCAGTCAATTAAAGCATATGTAAATTAGTATAAATAAGCAAGTAGTTTGAATGAATAAAAGTATCTTCTATCCTTTCTTTACTATTCTTTATTGATATACATGGGCTTCAGTCCAGACCTTGTTGTCCTCAGTTTCTTCTTATTTCTGTCTCTACTTTTGGGCTTAGTATTATCCTGAGTAAATTGGTAAACAACATATTTTGACACGTGTGGTACTTATGGGTGTGTGTGTGATGGACAGAAAGGTAAAGTAACAAGGAAAGAAAAGGGTTCAGAATAGAAATTGGAGGTAAGGTTTGTGAACAAATAGAAAGAATAGAGAAATAGTCTGTTCAAGTGAATAGACTATGAAAACAAATAGAAATGATACTTTGCAACACAACAGTGAAGCAAAAGAAAATAGATAAAAGGGGAACAACAGTACATGCAGGTACAAAAATAAGAGAATGCAATCAATACTTTGCTAAGAATTGATTCATAGATAACAATGACACTTCACAAGAAAACACAGTAGCACTGCCCACAACTTGTATCAGAAGATATCAAAAGAAAATAATGGAAGAATAAAAGATAATAGAAGATCTTGGAGTAGTATTTGACAATTTATTTCAGTTCTTGGTTAATGGGAATATTTATACTAAAGAACTAAATGTTAAAATAGAGAATGATTTCATAAGAAATCAATCTTAGAGAAAATGAATTAAGACAATTGCATTGTTACTACATCATGGATGAATAACAACTACAAATTTAATAAGCTAAACTAGCATTGTTATAAGAATATATCATAACAATGATTCTTCAGGAGAAAACAAAAAGGAAAGAGAAACTAAAATAGTGCCATTGAGGTGAAATCATAGTAATGAAGTTATCCACTACAAAAGCAACTAAAATAGCATAAAGAAATACATCATAGAAAAGAGAAAACAAGTTTAGGTAGAAAACAGAATAGTATGAGAAAAAGAGTAAAGAAAGGAAAAAGGATTGTGGGACAAGAGCATTGATCTCTTTACCACATACAGAAAATGTCAGAAACATATTGGTTTCCAAAAGAGGAAGAAAAGAGAAGATCAACACAAAAGGAAAGAAAGAGGAACAGAACCAAAAAGGAAATAGTCAAGGAACAGAGAAATTTGTAAAGTCAATTCCCTGCACTACACCTGGCAGTCACTGAGGCCATCAAGGTCACAACACCACGTGTCAAATTTATATATGGTAACTTGGCCGAGTTGGTCTAAGGCGCCGCACTCAAGTTGCGGTCTCGCAAGAGGCGTGAGTTCGAATCTCACAGTTACCATCTTTTTTGCTGTCATCTACACTTGATAATTGTTTTGTTTGCTTTTTATCAAACACATCTGTAATTGTTCTATATATCATTTTATAAAATGAGTTTCTCAACTTCACAATTTGGCCAAACACCCATAAAAAGTTAGAAAAATAATATTAACAACTCTGCCAGTCTTGGATCAGTACATTGGTGAATACTATTCATAAGACTAATCAAATATAGGATACCATGCAGTTGAATAATTACAACTATTACAGCATATAAAACAGAAAGCAGTAACAGTTTTTTTTGTAAAGGAGACTGAGCTCAAATGTATTGTGAAAATATAAATTGTGAAACTAAAATAGAATGTAGTGTAATGATGCTTGGGATGAGATCTTAGAGACTTGTAGGGTCCTTGGGGAGGATGTGTTGTGTTCTGACTTCAATCCAAAGATTCTTCATGAATTGGTCAACATGAGTAGTATGCTGTGACATTCAGAATACTCTATGAAAGCTTGAGTGCACACAAGTACCATAGTACATCTCTGTATCATCTCACTGATTGGTCATAACTACAAATCAACCTTCTAAGCTCAAATTATTATCAGACACTTAATGAGCTGCCTTCATCTATAAATCTTTAGTGGATTAAATAAGACCTATCACAGACAATTAAAAGTGAAGACATAATAGATGGCTCTATAATGGTGTGCTTATTCAATAAACCAACCACAAGGCTCCAACATGTAGTCTACCATTAGGTAGAACAGCTACACCAACCATAAAGCTACACCTATGTAAACTACCATAGGATAAATCATCTACACCAACCATATGGTTGCATCTATCAATAAGCTATGCCATGGAATAATCATTAACTACCAAAAGGTAGAATGCCACTGAAGGATAAGCACCCACAAAAAGTATAAATAATGAACCACTCTTCACTTAATAAAAATCATCTTTGTTCAGTCTTGTTACTTTCTACTTGTCTGAATAATAACAATTGTCTTTCCCCATTGGCTCTCACTGGCATTACCATTGGATCCATTGTCCCTCTTGTGGCTGACTCTCAATTACACCCCTATACCAGACATCTGTCTGTTATCAATCTATCACAACCACAAGGACATCCCCAATCTTCTTTCCTGCTCTCTTCTATCTGTGTCTGTAGCCATCCTGTAATTATTCAGACAAGTAGAAAGTAACAAGACTGAACAAAGATGATTTTTATTAAGTGAAGAGTGGTTCATTATTTATACTTTTTGTGGGTGCTTATCCTTCAGTGGCATTCTACCTTTTGGTAGTTAATGATTATTCCATGGCATAGCTTATTGATAGATGCAACCATATGGTTGGTGTAGATGATTTATCCTATGGTAGTTTACATAGGTGTAGCTTTATGGTTGGTGTAGCTGTTCTACCTAATGGTAGACTACATGTTGGAGCCTTGTGGTTGGTTTATTGAATAAGCACACCATTATAGAGCCATCTATTATGTCTTCACTTTTAATTGTCTGTGATAGGTCTTATTTAATCCACTAAAGATTTATAGATGAAGGCAGCTCATTAAGTGTCTGATAATAATTTGAGCTTAGAAGGTTGATTTGTAGTTATGACCAATCAGTGAGATGATACAGAGATGTACTATGGTACTTGTGTGCACTCAAGCTTTCATAGAGTATTCTGAATGTCACAGCATACTACTCATGTTGACCAATTCATGAAGAATCTTTGGATTGAAGTCAGAACACAACACATCCTCCCCAAGGACCCTACAAGTCTCTAAGATCTCATCCCAAGCATCATTACACTACATTCTATTTTAGTTTCACAATTTATATTTTCACAATACATTTGAGCTCAGTCTCCTTTACAAAAAAAACTGTTACTGCTTTCTGTTTTATATGCTGTAATAGTTGTAATTATTCAACTGCATGGTATCCTATATTTGATTAGTCTTATGAATAGTATTCACCAATGTACTGATCCAAGACTGGCAGAGTTGTTAATATTATTTTTCTAACTTTTTATGGGTGTTTGGCCAAATTGTGAAGTTGAGAAACTCATTTTATAAAATGATATATAGAACAATTACAGATGTGTTTGATAAAAAGCAAACAAAACAATTATCAAGTGTAGATGACAGCAAAAAAGATGGTAACTGTGAGATTCGAACTCACGCCTCTTGCGAGACCGCAACTTGAGTGCGGCGCCTTAGACCAACTCGGCCAAGTTACCATATATAAATTTGACACGTGGTGTTGTGACCTTGATGGCCTCAGTGACTGCCAGGTGTAGTGCAGGGAATTGACTTTACAAATTTCTCTGTTCCTTGACTATTTCCTTTTTGGTTCTGTTCCTCTTTCTTTCCTTTTGTGTTGATCTTCTCTTTTCTTCCTCTTTTGGAAACCAATATGTTTCTGACATTTTCTGTATGTGGTAAAGAGATCAATGCTCTTGTCCCACAATCCTTTTTCCTTTCTTTACTCTTTTTCTCATACTATTCTGTTTTCTACCTAAACTTGTTTTCTCTTTTCTATGATGTATTTCTTTATGCTATTTTAGTTGCTTTTGTAGTGGATAACTTCATTACTATGATTTCACCTCAATGGCACTATTTTAGTTTCTCTTTCCTTTTTGTTTTCTCCTGAAGAATCATTGTTATGATATATTCTTATAACAATGCTAGTTTAGCTTATTAAATTTGTAGTTGTTATTCATCCATGATGTAGTAACAATGCAATTGTCTTAATTCATTTTCTCTAAGATTGATTTCTTATGAAATCATTCTCTATTTTAACATTTAGTTCTTTAGTATAAATATTCCCATTAACCAAGAACTGAAATAAATTGTCAAATACTACTCCAAGATCTTCTATTATCTTTTATTCTTCCATTATTTTCTTTTGATATCTTCTGATACAAGTTGTGGGCAGTGCTACTGTGTTTTCTTGTGAAGTGTCATTGTTATCTATGAATCAATTCTTAGCAAAGTATTGATTGCATTCTCTTATTTTTGTACCTGCATGTACTGTTGTTCCCCTTTTATCTATTTTCTTTTGCTTCACTGTTGTGTTGCAAAGTATCATTTCTATTTGTTTTCATAGTCTATTCACTTGAACAGACTATTTCTCTATTCTTTCTATTTGTTCACAAACCTTACCTCCAATTTCTATTCTGAACCCTTTTCTTTCCTTGTTACTTTACCTTTCTGTCCATCACACACACACCCATAAGTACCACACGTGTCAAAATATGTTGTTTACCAATTTACTCAGGATAATACTAAGCCCAAAAGTAGAGACAGAAATAAGAAGAAACTGAGGACAACAAGGTCTGGACTGAAGCCCATGTATATCAATAAAGAATAGTAAAGAAAGGATAGAAGATACTTTTATTCATTCAAACTACTTGCTTATTTATACTAATTTACATATGCTTTAATTGACTGAATATGCCCTGTCTTCAGTCTACTCAGGGTAAGTGTGACTTCATACAATAGAAAACCTAATCAAAAATAATATAGAGATATACAAAAGTATAAGAAAAGTCACTTGAAAGGTTTTATTTCACATTCTTACAAGTGTTGGGATAAATGTCAAAACAAGAAGCTCTTATAATAGCCACTGATAACAATCAAAAATTTAACAATAAAGCAACAGCAAAAGGTAAGCAGCACTCAGATTAGCAACATAAAATTATATTATATTATATTATATTCTGTTTTATATCATGGATTATGTAGTATTGGTGAGTTTATTTAATAGCATTACATGGTAAGAATAAAGAAAACCTTTATTTTAGTAATAAATAAATAGTGTATACTGTTTTATTTTTTCTTTCATCATGTAATATCTGACTCATTCAACAATATCAGCATTTTCATCAAAAATCCCAAAATGTTTGGAAGGTACACTAGCTTTGAAATTAGTTCAGCCATTCTATATAGTGTGCTGAGCATAAACACTACTATGACCAAGGCATTTTGCATGTTCAATGTGCTTCCTAACACTGTGTTTTATCTGAACTGAAGAATAAAGAGACTGTAGAAATGACAGGAATTTATCCAAGAATAAATTGCTTTTATTTAGTGGAATATACAGCTCTTTATATACTATTCAATTGCTATAGTTACACTTATGTGTCTCCTATAGTTGAGTCTACACACATGACCCTAATTACTTATCAGTGTTAATGCAATTGAGTGGTGCTACTTATGTTAGACATGTTTCTGCATTGAACCTGGATACAACACACTGAGAAAAATAATGATCCACTTCAATGAGACAGACTTATTGGTAATCTCACCCAAGAGTGGCAGAAAAAGAAAAATTGACAACAGGGCCCTCTGATTACTGAGAACAGTAATGAGAAACTCCATCAGACCAAGAAGGCCATTATGGCAGACATAGTCATCAAGGTATCAGGACCAACCTTGAAAAAGTACTTTAATGGGATGCAATTCCATTTGTAAAGACTGGGGATAGAGCCTTTCTTCACCAGGTAGTATGGTTATATGAGTCCAAAGTAGAGCTAATAAGTTATTACAGGGGCATCAAAGTCATCAGGCAGTCTGGTGCAGGCTTTGAGCCCAAATATTTCTTAGAGTCAAGAAAGTTTGGAGGTAGTGGAGTGATGATATGGAGCTGTCTCAGTGGGGAGGTTGTTGAAAGATTGATTATAGTAGAGGGCAGAATACTATGACAAATCCATCAATGGCTTAAGAGAGGCCTATTAATACAAACTCAACTATTTCTTTGAATAACGTTTTAAAAGTAATTATACTGATGTAATCTTTATTTTTATAAATATGCTAAACATCTAACAACTTTAAATATATATTTTATCTTTAAATATACAAATTAGCTTTAAATGTAATTAATAATTATAAGCTTACTATATTTTCATAATTCAAATGATATTTTTATTACCTCAATTTAATTTATAAAACAATTATGTAATTATATACTTTCTATTTATTTAAAATTAAGCCTAAGATATTTTATAAATAATTGGAAACATAATACTTTTAAACGTTCTTCTTTCTCTCCTAAACCCTTGAGTCAGCTACCACTTACAGGATAGCAATGCTAGACCTCATATGAGCAAGGTAACTAAAGAATGGAAGGCAGTAAATGGTGTAGTAGTGTCTCTTTACTGGCCCTTACATAATCCAGATCTCAATCCAATTGAGCATCTGTGAGCCTACCTCAAGAAGGTTATTAGGAAGTTCAGGATTGTATATTCTACCAAACAGAATCTGAAAGCAGCTGTTGTAATCACAACAACAACAGTGACAGTTATAGACTGATTATTAGGTTGTCTCCTTTCTACAACGTAATTCATAGTTAAGACACTGTATATTAAAGTCTACTGAACAGGCCAATATTATCAAGCATCCTAAAGCAGCAATAGATCATACTTAGTACACAGCCACCTGTCTATTTAGTATAAATAGACTTGTCAAAATTGTTTTAATAAAATCATCTTGCCTTTGGGTATGATAGTTCTTTAAATTTAACAGCGGCTCTAATGCTATAATAGGGCAAACTATAGAAGAAAGTGACAGACAACCTTATTGCCAGCATAAGAGGGAGATGCCAGACTGTAGTAGATGTCAAAGACTAGCAATTGCTACCAAGTGACCTTGTAATAAACCCACCATTTTGTATTATAAACACTATTCTATATATCTATTAAACCTTTTACGTCTTTATCTAATGAATTCATGAAATTATAACAATATCAAGAAAAGTATAAAATTAAAAAAGAAAATATGTATTTGAAGAAAAGCAGTTACTTATTGAGGGTCACTTTACATTCTTCTACCTGAAAGAAGTTCATTATCAACATAAATATTTAATAGCCAAGAATATCTATAAAAATTATTCTCTGATCTTTGTTGTACACACTTTTGTTTCTGTTTCTTGTTTTTTATGTGTCATATCATTTTCTTTCTATTTTCTATCTCTCATTCTATGTGTATTCTTTGTTGGTTTCTACTTACTATTGTTTTGAAATAATTAATATTATATCACATTCAATACTGTAAGATACTATTGATGCCTGAGAAATAGTGACTACATCTCAACATCTGAAAATAGGAGTAGTAAAATAAATATCTTTTCTATTATGTTTGATGAAATAGACTGTGATTGATTCAAGCTGGTGTCAAGGCCCTGTTTTCTTTGAACAATCAAACAACTGAGGTCAAGATAATAGATGATGAATCATACATATGGAAGGACTTAATTTAATAGAAACAGTTGAGGGAAAGTCTTTAAATTTATTGAGTTTTCAGATAAAGATGTTTAAAAGTAGTAGCCAAATTAAATTAATAGTGCCTCAACAAAGAAAGTATTGCCAATTTATATAAAAGAACAAATTATATATCTGAACAACCAAGATGCTATTAAAAAAAACATGATTTAAGGACACAGCGTCTCCATAAAGAATCAATTACATGTATATAAAATAATAACTTAATGACTTTAAGCAATTGTTTAAAATAAACTCTATGTATGAGAATGTGGGGAGACTCCAATATATAACTTATGTGTCTCTTTCTCATATGAAATTAATGGCATATTTTAAAGAGTCTTTTTGTATCTCAATATGTTATGAAATGTATAGGCTTTTATATCTTATTCTTACAGCAAAGAGTACACATGCTTAAAAAGTATTGAATAATAGTCATAATTCGATCCAAATATCTTTGTGTTCTTGTTGAATGGCACAGTCTCCACTTGGATAACTTCTAGTCCCTGAGCCTGGAGTATGTCCTGTTGAATTTGTAAGTCATACATACCTTCCATCGGGTGTATTTATTTGTTGTTCTCAAGTCCCATTGCTTCAATAATGACATGATAATGACATGCTGAGGAGCTGACAATGGTAGCTCAATCACAAACAAAAAGAAAGCGTTGGCTGCTGCATGTGTGTGGTTGCACTTATTTCAATAAAACCATCACTAGAATAAATCTATACAGCCAGTATCTTGGTACATCTGTTGGGACAGAATGAGAATGTATTAGAGTCTTATTGCCCATTTATCCTTGTTAAATAGGCATGGATTGCATACTCATTTGAATAGTATAGATGGATTTATGATGTATTAAGTAAACAGCCAGTCTAGTGTCTGTCTTCTTCCTAATAAGCATCTTTTTATTCTTTGTTTTTTTATTTATTCTTTATTTGTTAAAGTGCACTACCTATTATACATTATCTGTCATTGGCACCCACTGTAACTGTTATCCAGTAGCAAAAGCGCAACACTCTTCTTGGATGACTGGCTGAACCTGATCCACCACAGTCAGTTCTATAGTGCTTAGTATCTATAAGTAGTGATAGAAGAATTGGATTGACCCCTTTTAAGCTATGACTGTAGAGAGAGGTACTCAAAGACAAGTTAATGGAGGCTAGAGCATGATCAACACATTCACTCTGATTGTGTTGAATATTGTTTGACTATGGGAGTAGAATGAGTTCAGTCGACACAGAAAAGAATAATACACAATGAGATGTGCTGTTTGCGGCCTAAATGCACTCTCTTTTGTGAATCACCAATAGCAATTGTATCCACAGAATCACAACCAAAAGTACAGTCATTGATAAAGAAGAATAGCATAGTGTATATCCCATTGCAACGAGCAATAAGCAGCGATAGACTCAAACAACTGAGGATGTGTTTCTGGATGACTCATGACGTTGATGACTTTTCTTGAAGAACTTCTCCTTTTACAAACATAAAGGGTCTTGGAGTCTGGTGAGTGAATGAGAGATGATGCTGTTGTTGCACTCCAGTGTGCTGTGTTGACTAAAGGCAGTACAGGCTCTGGTGCGGGGGCTGGTGCTGTTTGTTTGTTAAGGGTGTCTAGCAGACAGTGCCTGGCTATTCGCGGGAAAGGGCTGTGGTTGTGCGGTGGCTACACATCATACTCAACAGACACAGCACTTTTAATCTGCGGTGGTCGTTGGAAGTACGCAGAATAAGTAAAGTAAGCTGGGCTCTGTTCTGTTGTGGGGTCGAGAGTTAAAGCGGCACTCATTGTCTATTTACCAAGAAGTCCTTTACAGAGTCGAGCAGTGTGATGGCTACACCTAGCAAGTAAACCATACACACAATTCTTCACTGTTTATTATTATAAATACTCTATCCTCATTATAGATATAGATATAACAAAGCCACAGTGGAATAGACTGCTTATTATCATTTTCTTAATTGTTTACGACATTGCCGCAGGTAGCACGACAATGGGTCCAGGCAAAAAAGGGCGAGCCTTGAAAAATCCTGAGCCTACAAGCAGGAGCGACCCACTTGTATCCATCACTCCTGTTTCCACACAATCCATAGTCACAATGCATAGGCCACCCAGCACACTTCCTACAAACCTAAAGATGGAGGGGAGCAGACAGGATGCTTAATAATATAAACGCATAACCATGTCTAGCGACCACATCAAGAATGCAGAAAGAGGCAAAGGTGAGTACACACTATAAACTACCAAGCACAAAGTATTCTCTTAAAAAGAGACTACTCTATGGAATTGATAGGTCATAAGAGCAAATAACTCCCATTACACCAAGCATAATTTCAGATTAGAGATGTTTCATGATAAAGTCAACTCTCACTGTCTCTTCAATTAATGCTTCCGATGGTAAAGAGAGAAAAGAAAAGGTGTGGAAATAAAGCGGATGTTTATACCTTTTTGACTAGGGTAGGAGATGTAAATCTGTGACTTAATAATGACTGCTGAGTGAATCACAGGATTCGGCTGTTGAAAATAAAAAGGACGGCTGTGGGTGGCTGCTATAGAGATAGAGTCAAGTGGAAAATATTTTCATCTGCTCATGTGTTATGATTGGGCCTGCTACTGTGACTATAAATCAATGTGTATTATTATGTTCCCACAGTGTTAAATTCGCCTTTTGATAGAAGAACATGACGCTTATGCCACTAGAAATATGTGTCTGTTCTGCAGACTCTTCTTAAGTGTATCTCCTCCCTTAAATTTATTTCTCAGCCATCTCAGCACCGCCAGAGTATTGAGAGAGAAGGAGTACATTGACGGAACAAACTGAGCATCGTACATCAGATATTGTGATTCAATCAAATAAGTCTTTCTATTTCGGCATCCGATGATTCTATTCTTTCTAGATATCACTGTCTTATTACGGCCACTCTTTCTTTTTTCTTCTTTTTATCATTGACATATAATATCATCTAAATTCACTGGTATATTATTGATTTATATTAAATAATTGATTTATAAAACTCATACCAAAGAGAGTATATGATAGGGAAGTTCAAACAAGAAACAATAGACTACTGAGGTTATGAGACTCATTAAATCACTGTATTTTGTTACTTGTTCTATTAATCGCATTGCCTTAATATTAAACCCACTGAGATACTTCACATACAAAGTCATTTAGAACTCATTAGAAGGGTGAATCAAATAAATGCCATACTCATTGCCAGTGCTAGGACTGTAGTTAATATTACCAATGATGTAGAATATCGATTCAGCTATTCAACCCAGACAACTGTTCTGTTATGCAGTCACTGTGTTGCTTGAAACTCACATGCGACAAGACTCTATCAGTCTTGTATAAAGAAAAGAGTCAACAGGTTTACTATGGATACTTGCTGTGCATTGATGTTTCTGTCTGTCTATAAATGTCTCATGGTCTCTTATCAAGCCTAAATCAGTCAGTAATAAAGAATATGGCAATACATACTACTCTCTTCCAAATTTGACTCTTTTTTTTTAGCCAACAAACATGCATACAGATAAGCATGAAACAACAACATGAACTATGCATGTAAAATATTACTTTCTGATAAAAAGAAACACTATTATATCCATCTCTAAAGAGTTCATAGAGATATGGTCATAATAATGAAGCAGTCAAGTAGAGAAAATCTCACTGAGGCCAAAAGAAGAGATATTGACTTGTATCCCAGCTTATAGAATGATGCTAGGTATCGGACCTTACTCAAGAGACATTCAGTAAATAGAGCCACTGGGCTACTTTGATTTTGAGCATGAAAGTTAGAGAAAGAAAAAAACATGAAGAAAACCAGAATAAAAAGGGAAAGGAAAAGGTAACTAACATTGATTACACTTGTCATTCATTTTTCACTGAGTCAACGTTGTATGGTATGCTTTTCATATGTACAGAAGCCCTAATGTATTCTGATATATAAACCATTATTGGGAATGTTATCCATGTAAGATGTAAATAGTGTTTTATTACATATAGCTGATTTCGGCACACATACCAATTTTATATATAATATATAAATAAAAATAAAAAGATGGAGACTTGCGGGACATAGCATAAGTGTCAAGACTTATTCTTGTATTTCAAATATACATGAATGATCTATGTAAGATGATAAGGCGGGAATTCTTTTCTTTTAAAAAAACACATACTTCATTTTCTTAGTTTCATACTTTATCTTGATGTTATTATAATCTTGCAAATGCATTAGATAGAGACGTGAATCTTTCAATATATAAATAAAATATTATTTATACTACAGAAGTAGTTTCTATTTATTTATAGATCACTCAGTAACTACTATAGCTAGTCTTGGCTTCTAACACTGCCTATTATCTCCGTCTCATATTGGCAATGAGGTTACCTTCCCTCTTCCTTCAATACTTTACTCATTTCCAGCACTACAACAGACTATAAATTTTGTTTGGTGTAATGCATTCTACTGTTCTTCTTAAGAATCTTCATGAGATAAGCCCACAGATGCTTTATTAGATTGAGATTGGAACATTGCACAGATTAGCAGAGCCATTACCGTATCACTTTCTATTATTAGTTTTACTCCTGTGTTGTCTTGTATGAGATCTAACATTGTCCTCTTGTAAGCAGTAACTGACTCCAGGGTTTAAGTGAGACATTTGAGTTCGAGGAAGTAGGCTTCTTCCAAAAAAGCAATGCACCCTTTTTATATATATAGAGTTTATCATACACTCCACTACTTATAAACTTCTTTGTTTCTAAAATATGCTCAGGATCAAAGGCCATGTGGTACCTCCTGGTGACTTTGACACCCATGTCAAGGTTCACCAGCCCTACTATAGACTCATCCAACCAGACTATTTCCTGTCATTGTTCATGAGTCCAGTTGACATATTCTTTGGCCCACTTGAATCAGGATTATTTTTTTATTTATCAATAGATTAAATGAATAGAAGCCTATTTCATTGGGGTGTTTGTTCAAAGTTTGTCTTGATACCTTGATGGCTATATCTGCCATAATGGTTACTTTGGTCCGGTGAGAGTTGCTCATTACTGTTCTTCTCAACCACCAGAGGCCCTTGTTCATGTTTAGCACCTGATGAATGATAATTGAGTAAGTCTCAGTTCTGCTGTACTTCTTATGAACCTCGGGTGTTTTGACAAAAAAATATTTACAGTGTTGGATGAGTCAAATATTAGGGAAAAAGAAGTGTTATGAAGAAAGAAAAGATAGCCCGGAATATGAAAATCCCAATTCTTTCTGTTGGTCACTTTATATGTAATACCATTTTTATTATTAAAAATAGGAGGTTTGTGATCTGTATTTACAAAATTAATAAAATAATAGTTATAGTAAAAAATATTATAGAAATAAATAAATAAAATCCTTAACAGAATATGAAATGGTGTAATTTTGTTGATAAACTTATATACAACGTCTCATTAATTTATAAACTAAAGATTTATAGTTGCTTGGTTATTTCACATTCAAGGTGGCTTCTTTATCAATGTATAATGGCTTATTAGGATTAATATTTCACCAAATCTTTATATACAAACTATAAACCTTAAATAAATAATAGGGTACAGCTAGTGTTTCTATCTCATATTTTTATAGTAGTTTAGTATCTAGCATACCCCTCTTGACATCTATTATTGCCTGATATCTCCGCCCCATACTGTCAATAAAGAGTGTTGTTGTACTCCTTAGGTATATTTACCCAGTTTGACATCAGAGAAGCCTTTTAATCCTTTTTGGAACTGTATTAATTTCTCTTTTCACTTGTTATTCTTTAATTGAGACTAAGAATTCTCAATTGGATTAAGATCCGAGTTATAAGGTGACCAGAAAGACAATGTTTACACATTTGCTACTCTTCAGGTCTTTGTCATCCAGGTAGTATAACTGTGGGAGCTCAGGACATATGCATCTTGTTCAATCTAAAGGTGTAGCTCTAGGGTTTCACATCACCTTTCAAGACCAAATCAAATACATGTATTCACACCTCTACCACTGTGTTGATTCATATCTACCAAGTGTTCAGGAAGATCAACAGTGTCATCTCTTGTGATACACCACTACTATTTTTACGAATGGTATATAGTCTCATACTTATTCTGCCAGACCAAACATAATATCACTTATTGTTCATTTATTTAATAGAAGCAATCAAAAGCACATCAAGTCTGCAGAAAACATACTTTTTTTTCCTTTTAATCAGGATTATTTATGTAGCATATATCACTGGTATCCCCTCTCTTAAGGAGTCTTCTCATGGTGAAAACATATACTTCCTCTATTATCTTCTCATAATGATCAGCACATATCTGAAAAGGATTTATCAAATCTCCCTTGTCTATTTCTTTCTTTCTTCTACCTCTTAGTGAAGCTTCAATGAGTCCGGTATTCTGGTAATACTTTATTAGGTTTCCTACAGTCTGGGATACCATGTTGAGTATACGAGTTATTTTAGTAACAAACTTGTTACTGGTAACATATTAGTATACAATAGCAGCAAGAGCATTTAATTCAAGTTGATTAATATTATCAGATGAATACATTTTAAATGCATTAGTTGTGTTGGTTGATAAAGACATAAGAGAAAGTTATTATAAGCAATAACAATGATGGTTGCACATTTATTAAGTAATAAGAATGTGCGTGATTTGAAATATCAAAATAATTATGAATCCTCAGTCTGAATCTTTTCTATGCTACACTAATGAGCTTTGCAATAAAAACCCCTCCGAAATCAACGCCTGTTTTATCACATCTAGAATGCTTAAAACATCCAGAAAGAGTCCGAGTGGGTTCTTGTGGAGTTTCCATTTGAGTCCACACCCTTGAGACTAAGGAAGAAAGAGCCATCAAGAAAGAGGTCAGAAGGGATCTGGACTGATGTATATCCTTTGCTGAGAGAAAAACCAAAGCGAAGGGGATATGCTGAGAAATAATAGGTGTCAGTGCATTTTCTTATTTTCTTATTTTATTTCATTTACTTACATAGGCGGTTATCTTTGGCAGAATGAAGATGAAGAGAACCACTGGATATAAAAATATAAATAAAAGCTGATAATAATATTCTCATCACTTACGTGGCATCATCGGGAATCTTAACTCCATCAGAGTAGAGTCTCCTAAGCAGGCAATAAAATGTCAGTTATATACGAACCAAGTGTAGGTTGAGGCTTACCACTTAACAGTGTATGTCTTTCCAAATGACCAAACAGTACCAATTGTAGGATATGTACTGATGTTGTAAATATAATCAGTTAGAAGACAGGTAGACAAACAAGCAAATAAATGTATTACATTGGACTATTCCACTTGGAAGAAGAAGCAGCAGAGGCAAGGGAGACTAAGGCAAGGATAGAGACTAAGACTGATTTGACCATTGTAGTTTAGAAGATTGGAAGCTAGAGAACAGTTGTAATATCGAAAGAAAAACAAGCTTGTAAACTACCTTTTTATACTATTTTCTACATGTTTGGTTTGAGGCTTATGGTTAAATCAATTACACTATCCTATCTTCATGAGAAATTCCTGTTTCAGTACCTATCCCTATTGTTGAATAGTTTCCTTTTTGAACCCTCTTGTTTCTATAAGCATTTCTTTTCATTTCAATTTTTTTACTTCTCTTGAAATAACAACAGTAAACTAATAATTCTGTTCATGTGCCATCTATATAAATTTCTTTTCATTCTTTTTCATTCTTATTATGAATTATTTTTCTATTGTTATAAAGCTATTATTTCTGGCTAATCTGCTTAAAAATTTCATTCCAAATCTACATAAAAGTAGCAGATGGATTCCGATCAAAGTTAAAAGGGTATACAAACCTGTTGTCACGTGCCTTCTATTGCAGCTCCATACACTACAGACTTTTCCGTATTACTTTATTTGTACAATAAACCTTATTTAACTTTTCAACTAAATAGCACATATTATAGTATCTTATAATAACTACACTTTCATTGTATTGCCTAATGGTATTTACATATAAAGATTTAACCATAGACTAATTGTGTTATGATAATACTAATGATCCAATTATTAGAAAATTGACAATAGTACTACTGTATGTCGCACTGATATTTGATATTATTATTGCGAAATTGGGAAATATTCCATCCCTGACATATATTAATTTTGGAAAGAATGCTGTCCGTGCATCGGGACAGATTAGCATTACAAATTGAATTGACTTATCTTGCAAAAAAAAGTAGACTATAGACCGTGGAAGAATGCATGATTTCCAACCTAAAATATGCACGTTTCTATCAACGGACATATCTCAAACTTTCAACATATAAAGAAAAGAGTTTTATAAAACAATAAAGAGTTCGATTATTAAAGTGACTAATACTATAGAATCACTAAAAGTATTCTATATTATATCAGTATATTGGTGGCATCAAACTCTCTCTCTCTTAGTGGTATGTACACCCTTTCTATTGTAAACTTCCTTCTTCAATCGAGTCCAGACATGTTTCGAATAGATTGAAACTAGTGCTGTACTGCACTGTTCTCTTATTCTTAACTCAGTTCCAGATTGGTAGTATGGCCTGTGGAGTCGTTCTTCTGTAGACACAAACTAATCTCAGAGTCCAAATATGAGAGAATTCTCAAAACTTAAGGTGATAGGTTCTCTTCAAGACATTAATGTACTTTTTGGGGGTCGTTTTTCCCTTTGCTATGTACATACACTTATCCCTTTCACTATTAAAATTATCCTATAACATTTTTCTTAATGCCATCAGACTTCTTAAAGATCAATTGCTTTGAGAAAAATCGACATCCAATTTAATTAGCAGGCAACCATTGTCCTAACTCCTCATGAGCTCATATTGCAATTCATTAGGCTAGATTACAAAGTACCATTGATCATCAAACTATTATGGTTATGATACTGTGTGTGTGTGTGTGTCAGATACTACAAATGTCTTTTCTGTCTTACGAATGTATCTATATTTCCCTCTTTTTTCTTTTGTAAAATTGGTTATTGTCCCGATATAGAGTCTGATAGCTGTTTTATGATGAATTGGTGATAGTTCTACTTTGAATTATGTGTAATATCTTCAATGAACTATTTTCTGCCAAGAACAGAATCTTATCAACTCGTTAACCTCATACCGAACATCAGTGTTCTGATCACACTAAAAGAAGTTACACTAAACATTAATTCAATATTGGTAATAGACTTATGCAATATAATCTAAGTTGTCTTTTGAAAATATGTACATATACAGATAAAGAAGGTATAAAGTAAATCTTAAGACAAAAAACAGTAAAAATTATGTGCATGTACTTACTCATTAAGGTATTGGCTTGAGTTTGATAATTTACATTATTTTATGTACCTTAATATAGTATAACCAGGTATTAAAAATATAGAATGTATGTTTGGTAAATATGCTTTCTATATTACCTAGCATGTATTTTACTTTTAATCTCTTAGTTGAATCCAACATGTTTCATCTAATGTACGATAGGGTCTATATAAAATATCTTACAGGTAGTTTACTCGACTTTTTTTTTTTTTAAATATTGGATAGAGTGTATTTTTGCCTTTTATATAAACTATTTCAAACTCTTTATGTTTATTTTAGCTATTACTATACCTTCATTATTGATAGTTAAGAAATTGAATATGAGAAACATAGATATAGTCAAAAACAGTTCGATACTATATATTATTACTATTTTTCTTTTATTATTATTTGTTACATTTAAGCTCACAATTTTTTTTAGTATAGCAAAGTTTGTGTAGTATCCTATTAAAGGCGATCTATGGAAAGAATTTCAGCCTTCATTACCAACCAAAGATTGTCAGACTTGCTAAAGTTAAGAAATTTGTATCCGTATGATTGAATACCAACATCCACATCCATATCCACACATCCAAACAAACAATTTGGTATAGTCAAGGTAAATGGTTGTGGATGAAAGAGGTAATTCTGGCACTGAGTAAATAGAGTTTTAACATATTTTAACCAGATAAATTGTACACACCCAAATATTTCTCTGATCTTTAAGTTGTACACTACTTCCAAAAATTAATGTCGCGTTTCATAAATATTTATAATACAATATATACGCAGATGTGACAAGTGAATGCGACATTACTTTTCGGAAATGGTATATTAGCATTATACTAAGTGGGAATGTGTAAATTGTGTCCTTTTATAGATTAGCCCAAGATCAAATATACATTATACAAAAATAATCATTCATCGATAAAATTATATATTAAAAATGATTAACAGCCACCATTATTATAGCCACTGTTGATACATTATTATAATAACAGTAGACACTATTATTGAATAGACAAAAGCATCCTATAGAATACAATGAACAACCGTGCTCTGGATTAAATGGGGCTTATCATGTATTTAAACCTCACACTGTTGTTTAAAGAGTCATAGACTGTGAAATAGAAGACTGGTAAATTCTACTACTACTCATAGTATTATTATTTCCCGTGTGCACTATACCTGACAGAATATCCTTATTTTCATTTTAGAAAATGGCCAGAGAAACTTAATCCACTGGAGTATCACTTTTCATATCAACTAGCTTGTACCTTATGTGAGTTAATGATGGCTTTTGAATGATGAGAAGGTTTAATTTTGAAGAAGATCCATCTATTCATTAACTAGAATCAGGCTAAAAATATATAAGAGGCAAAATAAACAACTCTAAGGATTCAATTTTATTTTTCTTAGTAATTGTATTTTATAAGAAGCAATCACCGTTTAATAGCTAATATTGTAGTTTTGAAATAACATTAGACCTATTATAAAGATTAATACACAGAATTTAGGTGTATGGGAATATAAGAAATAGGCAAGATAAAATTAATTATAATAGTATTCAAAATTTCAATCAATAGAAAAGAATATGTTTTGTAACAATAGAATGATTTTGATTACAAGAAAGTCATTTTTTATGTTCTCCTTTGGCATCAATTACAGTCTGACATCTCTACCCATGATGGTAACAGTCACGGTTGCCACAAGGGGCATCTCTTTTTATTTGTAGAGGTGACCTTGAAAGTGCTTTTGTATTATTACATGTAACAGCTATTGAAGATAATAGTCACAATGAAAAGTAATCATAAGAAGATCTATATATTTACTCACAGAGAAGGCAGACCAAGACATGACATTCCATATAAAAATATTTGTCTAATCAAACAAAATAAGGCTGTTGGAAATAGGGAGACTTAGCCACCTATTTCAAGAGAACCTATTATAGTAATACCATATGTGTTTAATGTAGAATAGCATAAATAGTGGGAACAGATGCACCCTTTGCATCCTTGAGAATTATATCTTATAATTCCAAACAGTACACTTCTTGCTTAAGGATTTCGAACGAGGCCATATTATTTGGAATTTTCTTTTGGTTATATCACAGTAGATGTCTTCATATATTAATTTCATATACTATAGTCATTATAATGTCTTGAGAATGGATTACTCACTAACAATAATGTCAGAAGTGATATTAGTGCGTGAATATAAAACTAGATATTCAATCCAAGAACACCATAGATTACTGTGATGATAATACATGTTAGTCAAGCACTGCTGATTTTTACACTTATAGTGTTAATGGCCTTAGTATATTCAATTATATCTATCTCAGTCTTTATTATAATAATAGATGTGTAATGAGTACATTTATTGGGTGAATGCTAGGCGCTCACAGTCTTCATAATACGACTAAAAGCTTTACAATTTCATTAATTCTCCACTCTACCAGCTGAGCTAAAGCTGGTAATACACGACTAGAGGTACATATTCTTCTTTTCTTCTTAGAAAGTAGCACCAATTCACGATACACCTGTTTCCATACTAGAATATATCAAAGGTAACACTAAAGATATGAATGGACATATAAGAAAATATAATATATTTATGTTTTTATAATATTTAAATGTATACTATTTCTGTTCTTGACTTTATAATATATTTTCACATTTATTAACGATCTCTTTAAAGCCTTTGCACTATAAGATTTTTTTTTGTAGACAAGTCGAGGATTTGATATTTATCTACACATATAGATTGTTAAGGGCCATAAGAAGCCAACGTATACACTAAATCTAATAATTTATGGTGCACTTTCAGAAAAATATATTGATGAAGACTATAGTTCAATAGTAACCTATTCTGTTTATTAAATTGCATTCTGATAAATCCCATCATTGATAAAAAGAGAGAAAAAGAATTCTTACTTTGGAAATTGGTTAAATTTTATTAGAAAAGTATGTTTTTTTATCAGAAAAAGTATACCATTTTCTCTCACTGAAAGTGTCCCTGACATAAGTAGACTCGAACCCCGAACCCAGGTCTACTTTAAACTGTACAAGAGATGCTTGTGTTTGTGAGTGAAGAAGAAATCTAAGACTTTTCTTTAGTTGAGTATAGTACCCTGTCTTATTTCTCTTAGTTTTTCTCTTGTCTATTTTAGACACCTGATGTTAGTAGTGTAAATATATTTTATAATAATTAAATCACATAACACTCAATCGCCTCAATAGCCAATAGATTTCTAAGAAATACCTAAAATTGTCAGTTTATCAATTTTCTGTGGCTTATAAGCCACAGTCCTTAAGTTGGGGCTGTATTAGTACACACCAGGAGATCCCCAAAAAAATACTACGTCAGCAATATAAATTTTCCAATTCTTTTTCTTCTGCAATATTTATCTTTCTTTGCTCCTTTCGTCAAACCAACTGCATGTTAGCCCCATCATTTTTCCTCTGTCGCTGTCATCTATTGATCCTCACTCATTATCACGACTTGCTTATGGTAATGAGGTTGACTATATAAGCATGGAGAGTATCAATATGGGCATTCAGGCACAGCACCACATTCTGCACCAGGATGATGGTCGGGGGTTCAACCGCGTGCTGTTGCAAGTGATCATTATGCAAGATAAATGGCAGCTACCAAGGTTTAAAGGTAAGAAGCTGAAGCTTTTTTTTAAATTTCTTCGCGTAGGATTTTTCTTTTTCCTGTTTGTCGAATCCCAGCAAGTCATTGTGCTCTTTTTTTAATTGTTATTTCAAGCTGTCAAGGTACATATTCTTATAGATATAACCCTTTTCTTTGTCAATGATTGAATCCTCATCAGTGCTCTTTCTTTTTATAGTAAACCAAGTCAAAAAAGAAGTGCATGAAGGATAATGTGTATGCTCACGGTTTTGGCGGTATCTTTGTATACTCTTACTGGTCCTCCTTTGTATTGATATATACTACTACACAGTATTATGTCGCTATTGTTGTATCCAAATAGTAAATAGTGCCATAATAGCACTCTTGAAAGTGTAATGTACACTATTTTCACTTATTATTGTCGCACTTTTGGAGAAAAATATGTCGCATTAATAAATTAAAACTTGGCATAGTAAAAGATTTAAAACTGGCGCATTCCAAGTACTTGAGGTTTTCTTACATTTTACTTTTCTTAATAATAATAATAAAATGAATAACATTGTGTATGAAGACGGCCAGAGAAATCTTTATAATGATGAAGGCATAGCCGTTACAGTAGTGAAGATAGAGGTAGACGAGGAGACGTACCCCATTGAGACGGTTACGAATTTCGAGATGTACCTTGACCTCAAACCACCTGAGAAGCCAGAAAGAAAAACTACACGACAATCTGCGGACAGAGATGTCAATACAGACGAGGACAACAGAGGTCCTGGCATCCACAGGCACTACAAAGATTCTGAGAAAGAGCAGTTATTTGTATTGATTTATGAAAGGGGTATTAGCGTCAGAGCTGCTGCACTGAAGCTTCAAATCAACCCACGCACTGCTCAGCGATGGTACTCAAACGATCAGCAGAATCCTCAGACATTTATTGCCAGAAAAGAAGGTGGTGGAAGGCCAGTTGGTAGGCCAGCACTACTTGACGATAGCCACAAAAGATTTTTGGTCGATTTATTAGACGATCAGCCCTCTTTAGTCCTGGATCTAATGATGAAGAGCTTGACAAAGTCTTTTATTAATTTAGAGATATCGAAAACAGCTCTCTACAATTTTGTCACCAAAAATTGTATGATCAGTCTAAAAAGAGCCCATTTTCATTCAGTTGACCGTAATAGTCCTGAAAAGATCAAGGATCGAAAGGGGTGGGTACAGAAATGGATGGAGACAGATATGGACTACATGAGCAACTGTGTCTTCATAGATGAGGCAGCATCCCACATCAACATGAAGCGTACTTTTGCTTGGTCAAAAGTAGGTACTCGTGCAGTAGTAAAAGTACCAAGAACGAGGGCTAAAACAACAACCATCCTGGGAGCAACATCTGCTCAGGGAATTGTCAATATAAAAGTAAGACGGCCTCGAATGTTGCCTGCTTCAAAGAAGAGAAGAACTACTGGATCTAGTGGGCCTTCCCAGAAATAAAGCAAAGGCACTGTTACTGGCCACTATCTTAATTTCTTGACCGATACAATGGATATCATGGACAAATTTCAAGATGTTTTCAAGGACAATGACTTGATTATGAACAACACTCCTATCCACATGAATGAAGACATTAGAAGCTTCATTGAAAGCCGTGGGTATAGATGTGTCTATCTTCCTCCTTACTCACCAGAGTTGAATCCCATCGAGCAATTCTGGTCTGTTTGCAAAAGCAAGTTGAAAAGAGAAAGACTCTTAGAAGAAACACTGTCATCTAGAATCACCAATGCATCTAACCAAGTTCTTCTCGGTGATCTCAAAGGATTTTATAAATACTCTGTCGATAGATTTGATGATTGCTTACAAGAGAAGCCTCTTTAACAATAAAGCATTTATGTCGCATTTGTCGCATCCAACTTATACGCCATCTTTTAATTTATTAATGCGACAAATTTTTTTTTTCCATTTGTGCGCTAAGTTTTTTTCCAAACATGCAACAATTTTTTTCCTCAAGTGCACGAAATTTTTTCCTCAAGTGTACGAATACTTTCCTAAAAAGGTGTATTAGATGTGGGACTTTGGTGTAAATACACAAAAGGAAACTAACAAAGATTAACAATCTATACAGGCCGTTGTGCAAATGATGATATCCACAAAAGTCATCTTAGCTGTCCAAGTAATGATAGATACCAAACAGAAAGTGGAGACATTGTGATAAGACTAAGGGATGGCGGCTTATTGCAAGGAGTTATTAAGACGAATCCGTCATATAATCCTATGAGTTATATACTTCTTTTCCCTATAGGATAGTTAGGTTGGAACATAAATACATGCTTAGTCAATGACCAAAATGTCAAGATAAGCACAGTGAATTGCTACTGCTTCATATTGATGTACAGAAACGATTCGAATCACTTGCAACTATTTAGAAAACTTTTTTATCAGTATAGAGTAGACATGTATGCTAACATTGAGCAAGGTCGCCTGGATTCCATACAGCACAACCAAGACACAATGAGAAGAGATATACTAAGCAGTGTACAAAATGTTGTTACCTTGGGTCTTATATACTAAAAACGAGAAGTTAGCAGTTAGCAGTTAGCAAATCGTTAAAAACAGCTATAAAATAAATGGTCTGGGATGAAGCATCTATGATAAGCCGTAGTGTATTTGAATGCAGTTGATATATCTTTCACAGTATCTATGAAAATAGAACAGCCTGCATTGGAATTCGTACCTTTTGGTGGTGATTTCCCCCCAAGTTCCTCTAATTTTATTAATCATTAGAGTGGAGTAGAAGTATAAAAGAATAACAAAGAGGTTGAATAAAAAATAGTAAAGTTAGTCGTACATTAACTAAACAGATATCTTTGAATTTAAAAAGCTGTTGACGACACTATCACATCAGTGGATGATAAATAGTAGTTGACTATTTATTTCCTCTGAATTAAAAATTTTATAGTCAGCACGATACAAATGAAGTAAAGAAGATACAATATGCTTATAGAATCAATCTAATATTCTTACATGTATTTGATTTTCTATAGATGACTGATGAGGAGCCAGTAACAAGTTCTTCAGGTGCCAATCCTGTCAGATTAATGACAATCAAGACATATTTATGTGATACTGGTTGGAGATCAGATCATCTACCTGGTTTTCAAGATTTGGTCTATAACACCAATGCCATTGTCTCTCATACTTATGTATCCTTCAAGTATATCTTGATCCATTCACTCGAAAGTGAAAATGAACCTATTTTGAATGATTACATGAGCAAGGATTTCTTCCGTGAGGTACTTTTGTCGCTCGTTAATAAGCAAATCAGAGAGGGTAGTGCTTCTGGTAAAACAAGACTTACACCCAATGTGCGTCAAATAAGAGAGAAGATCAACCTATTGAAAGATGACTACTGCCAATATGAGTCCTATACTCCAATCAAAATAACTAGTGCTCAACAAATATCTATTTATGAAAGCACCAAGATACACACATCCTACATCAATAATAGTGTGTCTCAGTTTGGGAATCGTCTCAGAATGTTCTTCAATATCATCTTACCACAAAATAAAAGAATCACCACATTGACCCATGCCATGAAAGCCAAAAACTATTCTGAGGAGGCTATTGCAAATATTATCAGATAAAATATGTTGGATATGTGCACACACATAAAAGGTGTTCAAAAATCAAGGTATAGATAAGTCAATGAGATGTCAAAGTACAATAGAAACTGATGGTATGGTAGTGTTGGTAGTCAAGCAAAACCTTATGCCGAGACGTTTCTCGGATGGTAGTCGTAAGGCACCTATTGATGAGGATTACATTGAGTTTATTAAAAATCTATCTCAAGCTGCATTAGCAGAAACAAAAGACAAAAACTCACTTTTATCCTTTCAAATAAGTGTTCAAACCAAAGTTGTATGAAAGATGAGACATTAAAACTTTGGAATCATGATCTCGTTGCTATATTGTAATTAAGACATAGTCTGTTGTCACCAAGGGAAAATGGCACCTGTCCAGAGCGCTTTTGTAGATAGAACAAAAGAAAGCAAGATATAAATGATACAGCTAGAACCAATAAAAGGTTCAGGCCTTTTAGTTCATTCTCATCCTTCTCCTCCCCAGTTATCGCTGGAGCCTCGGTTGACTAACTGACGGAAACCCATGATACAGGTAAACTACCTAAAAAGTGATAATGAAGTGTATCTTATTGGATTCTGTCATACAAAAAAAACATTATAATGTCGTATATTTTACTCAAGTTTAAAGTTTATGCTATAGAATCTATGTGGGCTATGTGTATTTATGTTTATGACATGAAGAAAAATATATAGTCTAAAAAGAGTGGAGTAAAGACTAATGGAATATGTAACTATTTAGATTAGAAATGGTAAGATTACAGCCTAGTTTAAATTTAGTTTTAAAAAAACTCTTTTATTTACTATACCACAAACCATATCGAATTATTGCCAAGTATATTTAGAGTGATAAGCTCTACCAAATATCATAAAATAAACAGCAAATACGCCTATATAGTGTCCTTTAATTTTCTAAATTTGTTCAATGCGAGAGAAAAAAGTGCTATAATACAATAAAGGTAGAGGTTAGTTATCAAATGTATAGGTATAGGTATAGGTATAGGTATAAGTATATTTATTTAAATACTAAGGACTCCTATGAGTCTTCGATCGTGTATACGCTCAACTACCCATGTATACAAACATATATCAACAATTCATTATCAGAGACTTTAATCCTGTAAGTTCTTAATTGTGAACTGCTCAGATTCAATAACTGTTGTGCCACTATTGTAGTCATCTACCAAGAGTGAGATGGTGTAGTTGGATTCTCCAGGAGAAAATAATGGAATAAAGACTTTCAAAAAGCCCTTATTAATGTCAAAATCACTGTCAAGGCTCCATACTGATATATTAAAGCAAAGTTAGCGATTTTTCTTTTCTTTTCTTTTACCATCTGTATTTTCAAGATCTTCAGGATAGACATGTAATATATTTAGATAAGTACTAAATACAAATATAAATAAAAGCAGAGCATGAATATTCAGTGACTTACGAAGCATTTTCATCAATGATTACACCCTTTGGTATTTGCCTAAATGTTCAGTAAAATGAAAGTTAGATATACAACAAGTATATGTTTAAAAATTACCATTCAACAGTATGGCTCTTTCCAAATTCCCATACAGTTTGACTTGTAGGGCTAGTACTATTTTTTTTTGCATTATTTAATAAGATAGAGTGATGAATAAGTAAAAAGAATGCCTTACATCTTAATGGCCAAAGTATCAGTATCAGTAGCAGCAGAAGCAGAAGCAGAAGCAAAGGAGATTAAGGCAAAAATAGAGATCAAAACTGATTTTACCATAATACTTTATAAGGTTGAAAATTGAAAGATGAATAACACGATTAACATATACATAAATCTATCTTAGCAATTACTTTTTATATTGATTTTTGTATGTATGGTTTGAGGGTTGTATTTCAGTCGCTTAAACTACTCTAGCTTTATCAAAAATCCTTATTTCAGGGTCCATCCCTGCTGGAAGAAATTTTCCTGTTTTGAATACCCTTGATTTTATTGACATTGACTCATTTACCTTGTCTTTCTAAATAATAATAATAGAAATAGCAGAAATAGCAGTATCAATGATAATAGTATATTATTAGTTGATAAATTTGATCACACCTAAAGAAGTAACTATTATTTGTCCTCGTATCACAAGTCTTTGCACCAATACTTGGTATGAGGTTGACGAGTTAATAAGATTATGTTCTTGGCAGAAAATAGTTCATTGAAGAGATTACACATAATTCATCAGAAAACAGCTACCAGACTCTATATCGGGACAATAACCAATTTTACAAAAGAAAAAAGAAAAAAAGAAAAAAGAGGGAAATATAGATACATTCGTAAGACAGAAAAGACATCTGTAGTATCTGACACACACACACACACAGTATCATAACCATAATAGGTTGATAATCAATGGTACTTTGTAATCTAGTCTAATGAATTGCAATATGAGCTCATGAGGAGTTAGGACAGTGGTTGCCTGCTAATTAAATTGGATGTCGATTTTTCTCAAAGCAATTGATCTTTAAGAAGTCTGATGGCATTAAGAAAAATGTTATAGGATAATTTTAATAGTGAAAGGGATAAGTGTATGTACATAGCAAAGGGAAAAACGACCCCAAGAAAGCAAAAAGTAAATGAATGAAATACTTGACACCTTTCAAGCATATATTTTCATTTTTACTTTTATCTTCATATTTTTACTTGAATTCTTTATCATTCCATAATTTTCTTATATTTAAACATAAAACATTCAATACATTAATGAAATAGTGTTTATAAAGTCATAGAGTAGTTTATTAACAAGCTGTTTAATAGTCACCATGTTCACTCTTGGCATCTATCACAGTCTACATCTCTTTGCCCTACTATAAATGAGGATTTTGGTGAAGTATTTGAAAGCAATTCCCTATCTCAACATAAGGACTGTTTTCAGATAGCTATCACTTATGAACATTACCCAATACTTAAAAAATAGACATGAACCTGCTCAATTGAATACAAATTCAAAGTTCAAGATAACTAAGTTAATAGTATCTTCATTCTATAGAATACTCCTTTTATATTATATAAAGTTTAAAACTACTAGAACTATTATCTTTTAGATGATAATTAGCTCCAGGTTCAACATAAGGGAGTGCATAACTCAGGGCAATACATTATCAAGCCGTGGGTGCCCTTCGCGGAGTCTATATTGTCTTTTACTACACACCCAAAGATTTTCTGGCTCCAAATCAGTGACACATTTTTCTTTTTATGTCAATCCCATATTTTGACCTTTTATGGAAAAATGTTTAAAATCAAAGTATAGAATAGGTGACGTCTCTCCACCTATTCGCATGGATGGCTGTGGAAGAAGTAGGAGAGGAGGAAGTTGCTAAAAGTAGTTACAATAATGGAATGTTTCAGAAAAGTAGTATATATAATAGCCAATTTCACATTTCAATAGAAAAGAGAGAAGTCAAAGCTTATACCTGGATTCCTAAAGTAGGGTAGTTTAGACCCAAGGTCAAGTATAGTTGTTGGTTCTTGCTCTGTTCCTGTTTTGCTCTCTTTGTTTGTCCCTTTCGTTGGTCCGTCGGTAGGAAGATTACTGTTATCTGTTCTCTCGTGTCTCTACAAACCTATTTCCAGTGTCCCCTCCAGATTACTACAATCATAGTTCCCACAGCCATAAGAGCCGAGTTCCCCCAACACACCACACAAGAGCTAACCCAACTCCCGTAGATACAAGAGCAGCTAGCCTTTCCCCGAGGTCCTGCATGTCTTAAGAACGAACTCCGTTGCTCAAACATACAAAAGGTTTATGGATATCCAAATGTTTATTTCCTTTTATAGATTACCTCAATATTAAATTGTATTATCAATCAGATATATTGTTTATGAATAATATTGATTGTTATAATAATATAGCTAATAATGTACAATTACTATAGTTGCTGCTATTCTAGGCGTATTTCTTATTGAAATAGAATATACATCCTAAAATTCTTATCCTTAGAAATACACCTTAGACACCTTAGACAGTATAAAAAGAAAACCACCTGGGACTGACTTGAGAAGAATATTAAGTTATCTAATAACAAAAGAGTGTATTAGTAATGGTTCAATCAAGAGAGATAGTATGCTTACCTTGTACTTAATACTTGTCTTGAGAATAATAAGTCATATATCATCTATTAGAAGAAGAGTCAGTACTATGTCTTGTGGATTGTAATGAGCTCAAGCCCAGATGAAGACACTGCTTATCTTTTTTATCTCAAAAATAGCCTTTGGTAGTGTCTACAACATTCTTCTATTGTTCCTCTTTGTCAATAATAGCATATTATCTTGCTCAGTTATGTTCATCTTGACGAGTACTTAAGTATCAAGTGAATAGTTTCTGTGAGAAATAACAAAATAATAACAAGACCAAAGAATAAAAAATATTCTCATTTTGGTGAGGTATACAGTCCTATGCAATAAATGAGAAGCTTCATACACAACAAACATACAAGTACGGCAAAGGTTTAGTCATGATTTGGGGTTGTTTTTGGCGCAGGGGTGTAGGACCTCTTGTACTCTTGAAGGAATCAATTGATCAAGACAATTATGTCAATATACCTGCCAAATACTATCTTCCCTGGTTCCATAAATCGCAAGATACATCGAGGAGAGAGACAGAGTCACCCCATTATTGAATAACTATTATTCAAATGAAGGTATTCCTGCTGTGAAAAACCAAAATAACAACAATTTACTTCTATTTCATAAAATGAAGCCTTCGAGTCTTATCAACAACAATCAAACAAACATATGGCTAATAGTATCTGACCCACTAAAAAATCAAAAAATAATCCGGTGTAGTTATTGTTGCACTAAACTAAGATACACGTAAGTCTTTTTAAACCATAATATATTTCTACACTATATTTTATCTCCCCAAAAATGTACTAATACTTTATGAAAATACCTTTTTAAAACACATTAGCCAATCATAAAAAGAGTGATATTTTATTGTCCGTGTATTTACTTTTATATCCCAATTTTTTTAGGTGTGTAATAATATCATTCATTAAGATTATGAAAACATAGACTGCTGTAGTTTTAATAAGCTCTATCACAAGCCAATAGATATTACCTTATATCTTTGTCATTTCTTCAGAGTTCCTACCCTCAAATTTTACTTAATTATTTAAAAACAGCTATATCAGGACATTCAACATAGTCTTTTGCTTACTGATGATTTAATAGCCTGTTCACAGAGGGGTAGTACACTTTAAATGTGTGAGATATCTTGGCCATGTTGGTAATATCTTATATTAACTCATGCATAAAATCAAAGTGAGTTTTGGGGATGGTACTTCTCTATGTCTTTTAGGGGGGAAATTCTTTAGACTTATATTGTTAGATAAAGTAAAATAATAATAATATATTTTATAAACATAACAATGGTATAATGAAAATAAATATTATTATCTACTGTTTCTTTAGGCACAATAGAAGCTTGGGATTCAAAATGAGTAAAAGGTTTATTTCCTTCTCTTTACATTCATGCCGTTATAAGGCCCAACAAGTAAATAATATATAATAATATCCGAAAGATAATGAAATAGGGAAAATAATTTAAAATTTAAACCTTACATTAATGTCTTGAAAGATAACTATTGCCCACAATTATGGAAACTCACCCACTTGGGCTATAATCTTAGCTAGTGTCTACAGAGAAAGAAATCCACGAACCATGTTAAACGTCCAACACTTTGCTGTAAATCAGAGAATATTATTTAGTATAGCTATCGTCTCAACTACTTGGCACGATGTTTGGACTTGATCTCGTCTCTGTTGACAATAGAAAGATTATACACACCACACTTGTGGTGGGTTTACATAGTATATGTCATTTCTGATAATAAAACTCTTTTCTTTCTCTCTGTTGAATTTTTTAAATATGCCACTTGAGAACACACGCATACATTAGTTTATAAGGCATACATTTTTTCATAGAGCTCAGTTTAGGCAATAAAAGTATATAGTTGATGTTTTTATTTTATTTTATTTATAGAAAGTCTTTCCACATTGTCTAACATACATTGTTTCCAATGGCTTCATACACTATCTTTTAGACTTTTCACTCTATTCACTTCATTCTTTCTATCTATCTTAAAGCAATGCTCTATGCAATCTTCTTGAGTTTCTTGGAGAGAAAGATAAGAGAAGAGGGTAGTGAAAGTAACTTTGATAGCAGATCTATCTCTTTGTTGTCTTGGTGTTTTTGATGTGGACTGTATGATCTATATTAGTCAATGCATATTGTAATAGCATCAGAAAGAGGCAAAAAGAAAATGAAATAAAAATAAAACTCAAACAGACACTTGTATTGTATTATATCAATCTATATTAATAGTATAATATTCGATTACCTATGTATCTATGCACTGGAGTAGCTGTACGATTTAGCAACTATGCAAATCTATGAATCGTAAACATAGGTATAGGTGCTTATCTATATATGTATTTATGGACATGTGAGTCTCTTGTCTGTGTATCTATATCTAGGAGCACTGATATAAATATGCCTACATTTCATTTTATAATTTCTTATTCACTGATGAAGATCATTTCATTTTGTTTTATTTTCTTATTCTTTTATTCAATAGCAGCAGAATCTTCACAAGATGACTATTGGATAGGCACAGGCATGGGGGATATTACAGGACCCATTGTTCAAATTATGATGATGGGCTATGCAAAAAAAGGCCAGACGGGAGAAGGATTACTCCAACGTCTCTATGCACGCGCCTATATTGTCATAGACCCAGATTCTGGCAGTCGAGTTGTCTTTGTAAATACCGACACCCAATCCATGGGTGACATTGTTAAGCAGAGAGTAGTAGAATCTCTTCAAGAGATCCACGGAAAAACAATGTACACTGAGCATAATGTCATGCTTGCTAGTACACATTCTCACAGTGGAATGGGTGGCTATCTTCAGTACAGTGAGTCTATAAACAATAAAAACTAAATACTCATGTTATTTATTTTTTATATAGCTCTTTATGAAATCTCGGTGTATGGTTGGATTGAAGAAACAGTAGGTCCCATGGTCACTGGTATTGTGCATGCCATCGAACAAGCCCACAACAATCTCCAAAAAGGTAGCCTCACTTATTACCTCGGACAATTACTGGATACAAACATCAATCGATCCCAAAAGGCCTATCTGCTTAACCCAGAAAAAGAAAGAGAAGAGTACCAGTATGATGTAGACAAGGAAATGAGGATGATTGGATTTCAAGGAAAGAAGGAACCCCTTGGACTCATCAGCTGGTAAGTCACCCAAGATATTCATATATCATCACTGATTTACTAGGTTTCCTGTTCATGGAGTGTCTATCAATGGTACCAATCGACTTATTAATGGAGACAATAAGGGGTTTGCCTCTTATGCTATAGAAAAGAAAATGAATCCAGATAAAGTGACGGGCAAAGGACCCTTTGTTGCTGCGTTTCCTCAAGTCAATGCAGGAGATGTGAGTCCCAATACAATGGGTGCTTTTTGTTCAGATACAGATATTCCATGTGATGGGTCTCGTAGTTCAAAATGTTCACAAGGATCCAAATGTGTGGGCAGGTAAGAGAGGATGCAGTAGTAACAATAGTAAATAGTAATAGAGGGATGGTAGTCTATTTTCATTATTACAATTGCCATGATTTTCATTGTCATTCATACTACTATTCTTGGTACAGAGGCCCTGGTTGGCAGAAAAGTCATTTTGAATCCAATCGAATCATTGGACAGAATCAAGCAGACAAAGCACTGACATTGCTCGCTAGCAAGGGTCTTCCCATTAGAGGCGCCATCGATTATCGACAAAAGTACTGGGATATCACGAGAGAGGTCATTTTGCATGATGGCGTCGAAATGAACTTATGTGACCCAGCCATGGTAATGCATTTTATTTCTATGGGTGCATAAACTAAGAAGTTAGAAATAGCAGACGAGGAAGGGGGCTAGAAATGACATTAAGGGCTGGACATGAACTCATTCTGATGATTTTATTATGATTATTTATTAATTTACCATTGTAGGGCTACGGATTTGGTAAGACAAAGCTCTATTTGTTGTTTTATAGTATAGTGGTTACTAGGGGAAAAAAGGGAGTCTCTCTTTTTCCTAGTGTAGTAGAGTGTAGTGTAGTGTAGTGTAAAGTATAGTATATTAGTGTAGAGTATGTTATAATGTAGTGCACTGTACAATGACACAACTTCATTCTTTATACTGTCTCTATTAGCGGCAGGAACAACCGATGGACCTGCCATGGATGGATTTTATCAAGTGAGTCACATGAACACTAAAAAGAAAGAGCACTCACAGTGAAGAACACTACACAAGGCACTTTCTTCTGGGATATAATGAGGAACGTAGTAAAAAGACCCACAAAGAGACAAAGAGAATGCCAAGCACCCAAGGCCATTTTACTGAATACCGGAGAAATCAAATATCCTTTTGATTGGCAGCCCAAGATCCTTGATGTTCAGTTGCTGCGTGTAGGCAATGTCTATATTGTGGGTGTACCTTCCGAGTTCACTACAATGAGTGGACGACGACTACAAAAGGCGGTCAAACAAAAGATTATCCAGCTAGGCATGGGTGATGAAGATACGATTATTCTTCATACAGGTCCATCCAATGGCTATGCTGTAAGTATTACTTTCTTGCTCTTTTTATGCCTATTGATGCCTTTATTTATATTTACATATTTTAGTCCTACTGTGCTACTTTTGAAGAGTATCAAATGCAACGCTATGAAGGAGCCTCTGTAAATAATACAGGATGAGATGGGATACTATGGATTTTGTTTTTTCTCTAACTTGGCTCATATCCTATAGACTCCTTATGGTCCACACACTTTATCAGCTTATATTAAAGTATTCGATGAACTTGTTACTGCTATGGCAACTGGAAATCCTATTTCAAACACCGAAATACTTCCGAATTATGTCCGACAATCACCTGACTTGTCTGCAGGGTATGGCCCTGACCGACCTGCCTTGTTCCACCATTTTGGAGACATACGGCGGGATGTGAATTCTACTTATGAGCGTCAATCTGGACTCATAGTAGAGGCTACTTTTGTAGCAGGCAATCCCCGGAATGACGGTATGCTAGAAGGAACTTACTTGACAGTAGAAGAAAAACAGAAGTCAGGTGATTGGAAGGTCATAAGAACAGACAATGACTACGACACAAGGTAAGGTCTTCTATTTCTCTGATTTATCAAATGGAGATTGACTTGCATGGATAGATTTCTTTGGCACTCTACAATGCCTATCCTTGGACATTCTGAGGCTGTGATAAGGTGGGACATTGATGAGACAACACCAGGTAGTTTACTATGAAAATAGTATTAGAAAACAGACCAATAGAACTGACTCTATTCTTATTAGTGGGTACTTATCGTATAGGATATTTTGGCCATCACCGAGTTCCTTTTGAAAAGTAAGTTCTGCTGTGGTATCTAAGCTAAGACTACAAATACACTGTAGGGACATTTTGCCTCATCGTGGATATTCCAGTGAATTTATCATTGTGTAAATTATGACTTGTATTATAATTATAATTATTATCATTTTATTTTATTTTATTTTATTTTATTTTATTTTATTTTTTAAATCATCATTACCATTGTTCATAGGCTATGAATGGGCTCATTCTGTTTCCTGGTAGACATGGACATCCAGTCCTAGAGGTGTATTCCTAGGGGTGTATTCCTAGGGGTATATTCCTAGGGGTGTATTCCTAGTGGTGTATTGCTTGTAGACACTGCTTGTAGACACTGCTTGTAGAATAGGTGAAGAGATAAAGAAAAGCCCCGGTGGATGAGTCAATAGCCTTTATGGTCACCCTATTATCAGTAGACATCTTTTTATCTTCATCTTTTCATTGAATAGACTCTTTACTTTAAGACTAGTTGTACTTTGACATGGTGTCTGTTGTGTTATGTTATGTTCTAGTGTCGTGTGACCTGTCAACCATAGACACTACCCCCACCCCCCTCTACCAACATTAACTATTCAAAAAGGACTTGCTGTAAAGAAAGCAAAAATAACTCATTCTTTCCCTATAAAGACACACTTACCCACCCTCTTTTTTCCCATGATTATTCTCTTTTTGTTCCTTCATCCATGCAAAATACACAAAATACACTCCATACTACCATGGACCATCACCACGAAATGCCCTCTACATGCCAAATGAATGCAAGTAGGAACCCAAAACTTCTTTATCTTACCTGCGATGGATACTATCGGACTGTTTAGATGATCTTTAATTGGCAAATACAAGATGTATGCGTTGTATTTGAGTGGTGGCATATCCATTCTGTCATGCAGATGATACTGTCCTGCATTGCCATTACCATCATTGCTGTTGCCTATGAGTATTTACGTGCGCAATCTGTTGTCCTTGATAAGTGCTATAAAAAAGCACTGGAGAATGATCATGAAGAACAGACAAGAGAGTACAATTCACTATTGGGAAGAGACAGGCCATTTCCAAGGTAACTATAGCCTAGAATCTATCTTTTAGTCTATAGAAAATAACTATAAATCTCTGTTGATATGTATTTCTTGGGTGTAGATCCAATGCTGTGATGCGCTCTCTTTTGTATGCATGTTTAACTGCCATTAGTTTCTGGCTTATGCTGGTGTTTATGACCTTCAATGGGTATCTTATGCTGACAATTGTTATTGGAGCAGGAGTGGGCCATTTCTTATTTGGCACACCTTGGCTTACTTCTGATCGTTCTATTCAATGCCATTAAAATATGAGTTTATTGACAAAGGAAGGAGCTGTTTTTCTTTTTCTTTTTCTCTCTCTGTCTGATGGTTTGGGTATTATTATTGTTGCTGGTATTACCACCCTCAGACAATGTCAGACTATAAGAACAAAGGGGCATTCTATCCAGTGGTTCAAGTGGTAGAAAGAGGTATCCATGCTGCCTACACACTCTAGTTGTAGTGTTCATTCACATGATGATTGATGGCTCTATCATCACCCTCCAGTGTCTTGCCACAGACGGGACAGGGCACCTTGCGTACAGTAGTACCAGAGAGAAGCGTACTAGCATCTATAGGAGGATGTTTTGGTTGAGGAGGAATGGACTCCCCAAAATTGGCTGGGAGAAGAGCATGAGGAGTGTTTTGGAAGGAAGACTGCTGCTGTCCATAGTAGAGAGGCTGCTGCTGTGGCTGCTGTGGCTGCTGTTGGTATAGGGTGGCGGTTTGAGTAGAGTATGGATACTGTGTATAGGAAGAAAGAGAATACTGACTATTGGCACCATTTCCCCCCTGTGAGTACTGAGAAGAATACATCGGCTGTTGAAGTGTGGGCTGCATGTTGAAATTTCCATTTGTATTAGCAGTAGGATGAGCAGTAATACTGGAGAAAGAAGAGAGAGGAGGGTATGTGGTTGCTGTTATATTGCCAGAGTAGTTTTCATGAGTGTTTGTATAGGATCCACCATAGCCAGTGGGTTGTTGCGGTAATTGTTGTTGTTGTTGTTGTTGTTGTTGTTGTTGTTGTTGTTGTTGTTGTTGTTGTTGTTGTTGTTGTTGTTGTTGTTGTTGTTGCAGAAGTTGCTGTTGCTGCTGTTGCTGCTGTTGAAGTCTCTGGAGTTGCTGTTGTGTCTGCTGTAAATGAGCTTGCTGCTGAAGTTGTTGCTGTTGCTGTTGCTGTTGCAGAAGTTGCTGTTGCAGAGAGACAGAAGAACCTTGCCACATTGGTCCAGTAGATGAAGCAGACACAGTATTATACTGGGTCTGACTTATGTTATTACTATACGGTATTTGATTGGTGTTGTTGTAATCATAAGCACCACTGGGAGAACGAAATGGATTGTTATTCATTGAAAAGAGAAAGGAGGAATGAAAAGCAGACAAAAGGTGAATAAGAATAGCTTAGCAAATGAAGTGCAGTCGGTGATTTAAATGCTAGTTTTGCTTACCATGCCTAGAATGCATTGATGGGTACTACACCCAGCAAAAGAGATCAGCCAATCAGTCAACAAGAAAAGACATCCTTTTTTCTGATCTCCTGTCTCTGATTGGATGGATAGGGAAAGGCCTTTATCCAGAGCCAATTCAATAAAAGAGATATACAATACTGTTATAGAATTACCTTTGACGATAGTATATCAAGAGTGGAATAAATAAGCAATACTACTTGGTAATGTTTTCCTTATGCTTATTTCTACTGAGAAGACATGCCCACGAGCACCTACAAGGGGACGACCATTCATATAGCTCTCTTTGAAACAGATGAAGTATTACCTTTCTAACCTACATACAGTATTTCCATAAATAGATTGCTCATATTCAGATCTAAATCGCACACCTTTCTCTTAGCTTTTACAGAAATAGAAACGAGTCTTTCATTCATTAGAGAAGATGGACCAGGCAAAGCTTATGAAGAAGAGGGGTTTGAACCAGTTAAGATGGATGTCAATAATGTGTAATCTCTTCTTGGAGACATTACCGACTACGATTCTTATGTGGATCTGAAACCTCCCGAAAAAAGAACAGAAAAGTAAAGAAGTGAACTCAAGAAGAAATAAACAAGCCATAGCAGTGAGAATAAAATTAACTTTTTTTTGCCTAATCTATGAGAAGGATTATAAAGTTTCTCATGCAATAAAAGAGTTAAATATCAAAAGATGTACTGCATACGATTGATATACAGTCACGCACCATTGAATTTAATACTTTTGAAAATAAATTTCAGGACGAAATATTTAGGATATGTTCAACATTAGATAAAACACTTTACACTTGATATAGAAGCTTCAAACTTTCACACACCAAAGCTTAATATCTTTAATTATAGAAAATAAAATAACAATAATATAATTAATATTTCGTATGGCCTCCTTTGGCATCAATTACAGCCTGGCATCTATCTGTCATACTCAGAACTAATCGTTGTGCAAGTTCAACACCAACCCTCTCCCACTCCTCTGCAAGTAGAGCCTTCAAACTTTCAATATTGGTAATAGATACCCTTCTTTCCTCAATTCGTCTTTCCAAGGCCCACCAGATATGTTTAATTGGGCTCAAGTCAGGACTTTGTGCGGGCCAGTACTCAAAGCCCCTAATTTGATGCGTCTCTTTCCACCATCTGGCATAGGCCCCAGTATGACAACTAGCACTCTTTTATTGTAACAGAGCCTCATTGTCCTTTTTCTAATGTAATTCCATGAACCAAAGATCAAACTCACCAGCCATAATTTTGATATATTCGTCTTGGTTTACAGTGCCATCAACAAAGACTAATGGGCCAAGTCCACCCACCCAAAAACAGCTCCAAAGCATCACCCCACCGCTACTAGACTTCGTTGTTGGAACAATATGATTAGAATCATACCTTTCTCCAACTTTTCTGATTAGACGGGCACCTCCATCGTTCCCTTTCACGGTGTACCTGGACTCATCAGACCAGATGACACCTTTCCACTGGTCGTTTGTCCAATTGACATGTTCTTTAGCTCAACAAAGCCGTTTCTCTTTGTGTTTTACAGTTAAGGCTGGCTTGTGAGCTGGAGAAAAAGATCCAAACCCTAACTGCTTACAGTAACGGATAATGGTGTTTCTACATACATCAATCTAAATCTTCAACATTCCCAATTTCAACTGATTATATGAGGCAAGTGGGTCCTCTCTAATGACCTTTTCCAGGTATCTGAGGTCCCTCTCACTGGCTTTCTTAGGTTTTCCATGACTCTTTAAACGCAATGGTGACCCACATTTTTTGATGTTTCCGATACTATTTTGAACTGTGGGCTTTTTCATCTCAAACGTAGTTGAGATGATAGTCAATTCTAATCCGGCCTTCAACAGGTAATAGATATCTCACAGCTTTTTATTTTTTGCTTTATCATCTCCACAAGTGTGAGTTTCTGAAAATGTATCTGACATGTTGTGTTGGTTTAATAATATTTGGAAAGAAGAAGAGTCTTATGCAAAAAAAAAGTTTTTTTTATTAAAATTTAGGCAAGTATTAAATTCAATGGTGCGTGACTGTATCTCTAAGATGCAAACGGAATCTGTAGTAGACACGTCGAGGCAGTCTTCCACCACTGTTGTTGTTGTTGTTGTTATTCTCAACTGTAGTATTGATCATAGTGTCCTGATCCCCCTCTTCTATTAGCTCATTTTGGTTTCTATTCTCACCCGTAACAGAACCCTTCAAAGTCATACTACAATCCCAACCTGATTCTCCATTGGGAAACATCAAAACATAGTGCAAGGGAATATACAACCCGCTGTTTTTGTTTACTCAAGTAAAAGAATATTTTGCTTCATTAGTGGTACGACGATGGTAGACCCTGATGTCTTTGAAAGTCTCTGTTTGGCTATCATCATTAGGAGCAATTGCAGCGATTTCATTTGCAGTAGTAATGTTTTAAGTTCTTCTATCATTGCCAGCAACTAAATTAATGTTCAAAAAAGGACTTATTCTAACAAAAGGAATAAGATTTTCAATTCTACTAGTATTATTATTATCATCATTAGTACAAACAGTAGAAAGAAGTTCATGGGCAGTTTTGTACATTATGATATACGGACTACAATCATCCAACAAGGAGGTGATGCTTAAGAGAATCTCATAGTCAATATCTGGTGAGCTGGTTGCTCTCAAACTTGCAGCATATTAAGGATCATAAATATCCAGCTGAGCATACTTTGGTTGTTGTGAACTTCCAACAACTAAAAGACCCTGAGTATGGTAAAGCTCACCATGAACTTGGAATGGCATCATTTCTTCAATTTGCTCAACAGCATTGAAACCAATCAAAGTAAAAGCAAAGGTGGCATTATATCTTCTCAGTTGCTCACGAAAACGTCTACCTCTAACTGACATGTCATCATATAAATCTCTCAAATAAGCTGGTGGGTCAGCTAAAGATCTCAACTCAACGTTTCCATTTCTACAACATGACATCCAAAGTTTACTTGGACTTATTTCATCCTTCCAGTGCTTGGCACCACAGTTTGAACACATATGGTTCATTTGACCAAGCTCAAGTTGTCTCATTCTGCTTAATTCAGGAATAAAATCAGCAGGAAGTCTTACGGCTCGAGCTATTTGGCGTTTTCTTCTTCCTTCATTAGCATTGTTATTCTTCTTGGGTGTTTCAAAGGGTGCAATTGCGACAAAAGAACGAATAAGCTAATATAATATATATATATAATATATTCATTAGTTTAAAATGTTAAATAGAAAGAAGGAGTTAAATTTTGACGGGGAGTGTCTAAAGAAGACTCAAGAACAGTAATAGTAGCAGGAATAGGATTCATTATAGCAATTATTAATAAGAAAAGAAAGAAGTAAAACTTTCATTTTTCATAATTTTTCTTTTTTTTATTTATTCTTTTTCTTTTTTAATCTCCCGCACACATGTTTATATGTATATCTATTTTGAAGATGGTTCACTCAAGAGGTGATTGGGCATCTATCTGATATATTTTCAGAAACTCACACTTGTGGAGATGATAAAGCAAAAAATAAAAAGCTGTGAGATATCTATTACCTGTTGAAGGCCGGATTAGAATTGACTATCATCTCAACTACGTTTGAGATGAAAAAGCCCACAGTTCAAAATAGTATCGGAAACATCAAAAAATGTGGGTCACCATTGCGTTTAAAGAGTCATGGAAAACCTAAGAAAGCCAGTGAGAGGGACCTCAGATACCTGGAAAAGGTCATTAGAGAGGACCCACTTGCCTCATATAATCAGTTGAAATTGGGAATGTTGAAGATTTAGATTGATGTATGTAGAAACACCATTATCCGTTACTGTAAGCAGTTAGGGTTTGGATCTTTTTCTCCAGCTCACAAGCCAGCCTTAACTGTAAAACACAAAGAGAAACGGCTTTGTTGAGCTAAAGAACATGTCAATTGGACAAACGACCAGTGGAAAGGTGTCATCTGGTCTGATGAGTCCAGGTACACCGTGAAAGGGAACGATGGAGGTGCCCGTCTAATCAGAAAAGTTGGAGAAAGGTATGATTCTAATCATATTGTTCCAACAACGAAGTCTAGTAGCGGTGGGGTGATGCTTTGGAGCTGTTTTTGGGTGGGTGGACTTGGCCCATTAGTCTTTGTTGATGGCACTGTAAACCAAGACGAATATATCAAAATTATGGCTGGTGAGTTTGATCTTTGGTTCATGGAATTACATTAGAAAAAGGACAATGAGGCTCTGTTACAATAAAAGAGTGCTAGTTGTCATACTGGGGCCTATGCCAGATGGTGGAAAGAGACGCATCAAATTAGGGGCTTTGAGTACTGGCCCGCACAAAGTCCTGACTTGAGCCCAATTAAACATATCTGGTGGGCCTTGGAAAGACGAATTGAGGAAAGAAGGGTATCTATTACCAATATTGAAAGTTTGAAGGCTCTACTTGCAGAGGAGTGGGAGAGGGTTGGTGTTGAACTTGCACAACGATTAGTTCTGAGTATGACAGATAGATGCCAGGCTGTAATTGATGCCAAAGGAGGCCATACGAAATATTAATTATATTATTGTTATTTTATTTTCTATAATTAAAGATATTAAGCTTTGGTGTGTGAAAGTTTGAAGCTTCTATATCAAGTGTAAAGTGTTTTATCTAATGTTGAACATATCCTAAATATTTCGTCCTGAAATTTATTTTCAAAAGTATTAAATTCAATGGTGCGTGACTGTATATAGTACCCCATTATTTTCAAGACCAAGCATCTCTTTCAACAATACTTGTTGGATATCTGGGCATTATGTGACCAAAACAAATTATCATGGGTTCGTTACCATCAAGCCTCAATTAGAGCTGATTTGTATCAAGGATTGCACAATACACTTATCAATCAAGACATTGTTGCATCATCTATTGGTTGTCAAATTGTATTACCAAGCAGTTTTTTTTGGGAAGACCCAGATTTATGGCTAAGCAATATCAAGATGCCATGGCAATAGTTTGACAGTTTGAAAAACCTTCATTACTCATCACCTTCACGGTGAATCAAAGGTGGGAAGAAATCACTAGGGAGCTGTTTCCAGGTCAAACAGCTGCTAATAGACCGGATTTAGTTGCACAGATTTTCAATTTAAAGGTAAAAGCTTTTATAAAAGAGCTCAATTACAAGCATATCTTTGGCAATTATAAAGGTTTAGTAAGAGCCATTGAGTACCAAAAGCAAGGTTTGCTACATGTTCATCTCTTTCTTGATTGGTTCCAAAACATTAATAATTGTGAAAAAATTGATCAAGTTATATCTGCTGAGATACCCTCAAAAGATATAGATCCAGAATTGTACAATCTGGTAACAAGAAACATGATCCATGGTCCATGTGGTGAGTATATTAATCCAAAGTCCCCATGTAGGGTCAAAGATGAACATAGAAGAATGAAATGCTTAAAAAGCTTTCCAAAACCATATGCAGAGTCTACCCAGCTGTGATTATTCAGACAAGTAGAAAATAACAAGACTGAACAAAGATAATTTTTATTAAGTGAAGAGTGGTTCATTATTTATACTTTTTGTGGGTGCTTATCCTTCAGTGGCATTCTACCTTTTGGTAGTTAATGATTAGTCCATGGCATAGCTTATTGATAGATGCAACCGTATGGTTGGTGTAGATGATCTATCCTATGGTAGTTTACATAGGTGTAGCTTTATGGTTGGTGTAGCTGTTCTACCTAATGGTATACTACATGTTGGAGCCTTATGGTTGGTTCATTGAATAAGCACACCATTATAGAGTCATCTATTATGTATTCACTTTAATTGCCTTTGATAGGTCTTATTTAATCCACTAAGGATTTATAGATGAAGGTAGCTCATTAAGTGTCCAATAGTAAATTGAGCTTAGAAGGTTGATTTGTAGCTACGACCAATCAGTGAGATGATACAGAGATGTACTATGGTACTTGTGTGCACTCAAGCTTTCATAGAGTATTCTGAATGTCACAGCATACTACTCATGTTGACCAATTCATGAAGAATCTTTGGATTGAAGTCGGAACACAACACTTATATTCAAATTCATTAACAGAATATCTGTATTATATATTACTGATGATAATTCTACTAATATATATATTTCATATTGTTTTTAATTAAACTAATCAAAATCTTACTATTAGTAATGATTTTTTTTGAATGCTTATAAAATTCATATTTTTTCCTTTGTAGATTATAGACCCATTAACATTATATAGTATAAAATAATAAAATAGCCTATTACTTTCAAAGTCAATTATTTTTTCTATATAATCCACATTTGGCAAATATAGGTTACAAATCAATGTTATGTCATCTTTGATCTTGAGTATCAAAGGAATCTGGCCAGTTAATGTGTGGTTAAACTCTGCTATTTATTCATTTAAATATACACTTCTTTTATACTTATTTTCTATTACTATTCTACTGCTATAAGCTATAATATAATATGTACGTTCTGATGATATGATGCAAGAGTGTCAATGATGTAATGCAAGAGTATTTTGTGCTGCTTGTGCATCACTAATGCCTTTTGTCATCTTCCTTTTTTGGTTGTTCAGGGACACAAATGGCAAACATCCATTTTTGGAAGTAGTCTTACAACAGTTACCTTAAAAATTTTTATATCATCTTTTTTTATGTATTTAATAATATCCTTAATTCTGGGGTAAAGTAGGATTTTCTTATTATATTTTTACATCATTTATAATAATTATTTTTTTTAAAATGTGTTTTATTATCATTATATTATTCATTAATATTGTTACAAATAAGGAAAGATTCTGTCCCTAGAAGCTAGAGAAGGGAAGATTATTGTCCATGCATTTTTTATAGAGAATGCTATTGAAAATTAGTCTTGTATCAGACATACCTTAGAAGAAGAAGTGTATAAGTAGTCTTTGGATTTTGAAGAATTAAGTCTTTGAGAAATATACCTTTTGCCAACTTAACACACCTCTTGTTTTTTGGGCTTTTGAACAATATGAAACATTATATTATTTTTAAAGATATTATATGTATCTTTTTTATTTAAATTCAAATCTATCCAAGATGTTCTATTAATTAAATTATAAATCCATATAATCTTTAATATTTTATTATCAATAACAATAACACCATAGAACTCTTCATTTTTTTAGTAAGCTAGACAATAATATGAGGTATTATATAACCCAATTTTTTAGCTATATCTTTCTTCAATTCTACTACTACATTTAGATCAATGTAATGATTATTCTTTTTTTTTATATATATTCAACATTTAAATAATTATTTTTATTATCACTATTAAAGATATATTTAATAAATATAGTATAAAGTTTTTGATATACTTTTTTATAATTATCTTCCATCAATAATATTATTAGAAAGGTATTTTATTTAATATATTAAATTCAATTTTTCCATTTTAAGAATTAGATAATAATATTCAATACCTATACAAAGATTATAAAACAACTTTTAGATATTATCTTTAACTTTTACCTAAAGTAAGTATTCAAAATTTGGAATATTATAGGTACATCTATTAACAGAAGAAACTTCAACATTTTTTATAGTATCAATAATATTCTTATATTCAATTTAACTTAAATTATCAGATAAAATATTTCTTCAAATCTTTATACTTTTACTTGGTCTATTATTTGGTAGAAACCTAAGTATATTTAAGTCATTTTATACAGAAAAACTTTAAAGGATTATTATCATTAGAATTTTGTATAACATCTTTTAAATAAGCACCATCTTTTTATGGTCTGGTATTCCAAATAATATATATATATCTTAATTTATATTAATAATAAATATCCTATTATATAGAAAAATATAAAAAATACTATATTATCCTGAAAAAAGATATGGTTTATAATTTAATAATATAAAAACAAATTATGTGTAGAAGATTTAAATAGATATTTTTTATCTAAATAATTAGTATTCAATACAATTTAAATTTAGATATCCAAAACATATATTTATATCCAGAATCTTTTTATTGTATTAACCAATTTTAGATATCCCTCATACTTTCTTGCAGTAGTAGAGAGTAAAGTTCCCCACTTAATGTACAAGAGCACCCAGCCTTTCCCCAAGGTCCTGTGTGTCTCCAGAGTTATCTCTTTACCCAACCATACATATTTTTATTAAACTGAAACACATACCTGTTACACCAGGACATATCTTTATTTAAAGGGGACAAGTGCCAACATTTTTTTTTGTTTCACTCATTCTCACTATGTTGACATTAGGACAAGCTTCATGTCTGGTGCTAGGTTACAAGCCTACTGAAGAAAATAGAAAAATAGCAAAACAAAAACTTCAAGACTCGGGATTTATTGCTATTTATATTCGTGATCAAGACTCTTTTTGACCAACAGCAATTGGCTTGGATGTCCATGAACGTGATCCATTTATCTATATAAGTTATCTGCCAACGCCTATTCTTTCACCAATGGATAAATTATTGAACAATATCAATAACAATGATGATGACAATCAACAACAAGATGACAGCAACAAAACTTCTTATGGGCAAAAGTGCAAATCTGAGGGCCATGTTGTTCCATACTGCAAAAATTGGCTGTTGCATATAATAAAAACCATTGCCAGCAGTGTTGATCCAGCCAATACAACCTGCTTTATAAAAGAATTTGTTATATCAAAGCTGCAGTATGAAATGATGGCAGAAGTGTTCCCAAATATTGATCAGCATTGTAACAAAACCCAGCTTCAATACTGGGTTGGGCAATCAAGAATATGGGGACCTCTTGATAAGATGAAAGTAAATGGAAAAACAACATATGGAAGACATCTCTGGATTATCTACAAAGAGATACGGGATTTTTTGGTTGAGACAAGTGACTCTCTATCTTCTTACTGGTAACACATACAAGCAAGTTCTGAGATTATCAGTATTGGTTATGCACAGAAATCAATATCCAACATAACTGATATTTCCCACACTTGCCTACTTCAACTAATGGTTGATAAATTGAATTATTGGATGAAATGTCAAGAGGTGTATGTAAGCCCATACTGCATGGCAAATGATGCAATCTTGGACCGAGATTCATCACCATTTCAAACCATCCTCTCTCCATTAAAAGGATGTCATGGAGACATCACTGGTCTAACAAGTCAACTGCATTACTTACAACAACCAGTACAACTTGTAATAATTGACTATGCTGGTCTATCAACGTCCTCTGAAGATATCAGCAATTACTTGATAGCATACACCAGAATTTGTAAAATTGTAATTGACCATGGTGGTAGTGTGGAGCTTCTTTCTCAATATCAGCTCTTGGAAAAGAATGAAGTTGAGAAGTTTTATTGTCATAACGCACCAGTACAACGATCAAAGTAAATAAAAAAATCATAGCATTGTCAATTGTTGATATTGTTTTATGGATATGTTTATATATATATATATAAAAGAAACAGACAGATAGCAATTTGCTAATGATGCACTCATCATGCTCCTGCCAAGCAGTAACAAGAAGATACTAATAATACTTGTTAACACTCCAAGTCTTCCTTATTACAGTCATAGTTGATGACCCATGAGAATTATTTAAACTTGAAGAGTTTATGGAGAAGCCAAAGAAGTGGTTGATGGAGGTTAGTCACAAATAAGCTTGCATAAAATCAATCCAAAAAAAAAGAAAGCTAAAGTAAAAGAGAGTTGGAGATTGTTTTTTTTTGTATTCTTTATTGACTAGGCCTACACGTTATGTCGTGCGGCACTTAAATAATAATAAAGGTCACGTGGACCGAGCAAAAGGAAAGGAAGAAAGAAACTAGTTAAAATGGATAATACATGATAGAAGAAAGAAAGAAAAAGGAAGGAAGGAAGAAAAAGCACACTTCAAGACACCATGGACTGCAGAGCCACCACCAAAGAAGAAGCCTTACTTGCCACAACACCAGGGAGAAAAAGAGCAGAGTCAAAAATAAAAGCCCAGTGGGCACGCCAAATTGCCTGCACTGTAGCGGCCACAACCAGAACACCAAGGTCAGCGTCTGGCAGAGAAGGAGGACAACAAGAAGACAGCAAAGATTAGACATCCTTGAGATGCCAAGAAGGACACTGTTCAAAAGCCCAAATAAACAAGAGGTGTGTTAAGTAGGTAAAAGTATATTTCTCAAAGACTTAATTCTTCAAAATCCAAAGACTACTTATACACTTCTTCTTCTAAGGTATGTCTGATACAAGACTAATTTTCAATAACATTCTCTATAAAAAATGCACAGACAATAATCTTCCCTTCTCTAGCTTCTAGGGACAGAATTTTTCCTTATTTGTAACAACACCAACAAGAGAGAACAACACTCCACACACACCTCTTCCCAGAACAGAGAAACAGAAAATGATCCTGGTCTTCTACCAAAGCAGAACAGAACAAGCAAAGGGGAGAAGGAAATTGGACAGGCAAGACATGGTGCATTCTGCTGCAAGTGGGCAAACAACCCCAAAGAGCTTTGCACCAAACAGTGCAAGTGTTGTGAGGGATCCAAAGATGCCAGAAACGCTTCCACACAACTGCAGAAGGAGAATGAGAAGACAAAGGAGGCAGCAAGTGGTGGCAAAGAGAAGAGGTGTGGGCCTTGACCAGACTTTGCTTGTTAATTTGTATAATCTCCAAAAGAGAAGAAAAGCCAGTGGATGGTGGAGAGGTGGAAGATGCCAGCACAAAGTCAGACAAGAACCATGGCCAGAGCACAATTTGCCCAGAGTCCAGAGCATGGAAGAAAGAAAGGATGCAATACTTTGCAAAACCCAATTGCACAATATGCTTCCGGCATAGACAACCAAAGCTATCCAGTTCGAAAGTGTGGAAGACAAACACCTTGGCAAAGTTGAGCTTGGGTGCAATAAAAGGTGGAAGGAAACCCCAAACAGTGGACAGAGGCAATGTTAGCAGGGTAAGAGCATCCATACTAACATGCATTGGGAGAGAAGACACAGGCAAAGAAGAGCAACCACAATGAATTGGGCGCAGAGAAGACGGACAGTTACGCAGATGGCAAGGAAACAGAAGAGCAACAGAGGCAGAAGGTGCTTGGAAGTACAGAGGCAGAAGAAAATCTAAGTAGCTACGTACAAAAGAAGTAGTAGTAGTAGACGAAGAAGAAAAAGAAGAAGAGTTGGTTAAGAGAGGAAGGATCCAACATAATTGGAGAGCCTTTTGCTGACTGGCAGGGTCTAACAAACCAATGCCACCATGCCTACGAGGTTGGCACAACAGATCCCACCCAGGACTACCAAAACTGAGGTTAAGGTATCCACAAACAAGTCCACGGACAGCAGCAAAGAAAGAGATGGGAGCAGGGGTCACATATAGGACATGCCAGAGAGTGATGAGGAGCAAGGAATTGGCCACAAGGCTCTTACCCTGAACAGAAAGGTGACGCTGTGACATGATGTTGCATTGCCTCTCCAACTTCTCCAGAAGAGCCAAACAGAAGTGATCCAACTGGGTTGGGTGTGACAACAGAGGAAAGCCAAGGTAACAGACAGCATGGACTGCATGACTATCATGGCAACATGATATGTCAGAGGCATCCAGCACAGGACCCCAGTTGGGAACGAAATGCCCTGAAAGAGCAACCGCAACGGTCTTGCTGAGGTTGACCTGAGCATTAGATGCCAGGCCAAACACTGAGAGAATCTCAAGAAGAGAAGCAAGCTCACCAGGAGACAAAAGGAAAACCAGAAGGTCATCAGCATAAGCCAATGCCTTCAAGGGAGGAGGCGGAACCAGAAGAGCAACAGAGGACAACAGAGGAACACCAAAACAGAAGCCTCAAAGAGAAGAGGAAGCAAGAATGGTGCGGAGCAATGGCTCAAAGGCAAGGTTAAATAAAAGAGGGGAGAGAGGATCTCCTTGTTGCAACCCACAACCCTGAGGGAACGGGGAGGACACAAAGCCATTCAAATTGACATGAATCTTGGTTGAGAAAAACAACAAGCACACAGTGTCCACAAAGACCACAGGAAAACCAAAACGAGAGAGCACCAAACAAAGATACCCTGGATGTACCCAATTGTACACCTTCTCTTGATCCAGCAAGAGAGCAACACCAGGATCCTTTGCCAATTGGGCATGTTGCATAACAAGGCGTGTTAGCAAACCAGCCAGCAATAAAATGATTGGCCATGAAACCCGTTTGATAGGGAGTAATCAGAGGGCCGAGACAAAACCAAAGTCGAGAAAGTGATGATCTTGGTGAAGATCTTAGCATCACAGTTGATAAGTGAAATGGGACGCCATTTCTTCAAAAGAGAAGGGTCACCAGCCTTTGGTAAAAGTATCAACACCGTTTCCAACCAAGAAGAAGGAAAAACACCAAACAATGCATCCTGATACACCTGTTGAGCCAACTCTTGCACAAAGGAATGTCTGAACAACCTTTTCCACAAGGGATAGGGAAGTCCATCCAAACCAGGGCTCGAGTTGCTGGGTGTATTGTTCAAAATAAACAGGATCTCTTCAAGAGCAATCTTGTCAAGCAGAGAGGCAGAAGACAAAGCAGACAAAAGAGCAGAAGAAGGAATGTTGTTGAGCAAAGACTCACCAGAGACAAAGTCAATGGGGTCCTCAGTGTACAGGTCTTGGTAGAATTGGCATGCATGCCCAAGCATATCTGCCATTGAGGAAAAAAGGTCACCAGAAACAGGATCCCAAAGCAAGGTAATGGACTTTGCAGTTGTTCTTTGTTTGATAGTCCTAAAAAAATAGGAATTGGATTGCTTGCCCTGTTCACACCACTTGACACCAGCACGCTGGGCAAGATTGGCAGTTTGGGTCTGCTGTAAATTGGCAAGGTCAGCCTCAACACTAGAAAGATCCAGAGAGGGCGATGAAGAAAGAAGTTGGGTGCAAGTATGGTTGAGCTGACGCTCCACTGACCAACAGTGACGTTGATACTTCTTGGCATAGGCCAAGGAAAGATGCCTGATGGCTTGCTTGAGCAAATCCCAGCAACAACCAGCAGAGACATCTACAGGAAGAAGAAAGGAAGCACAATCTAGCAGATCCACTAACAAATCCTCAAACTCATTGTGATCCAGGTACACCGTGTTGAATCTCCAGACACCAGGTCCAGAGGGGCAAGACAGAGAGATCAAAACTACAAGCAGACTATGGTCAGTCCAACTTGGGTTGACAAAAAGAACTTCTGGTGCAGAAGTGGCAATAGTGGTGGGTCAAAGAATGTAATCAATGCATGTCCAAGAACGACTGTTGTGGAAGGTGGGTAGTGGTGCTGAGAGTGGTGCTGTGATGGCGTCAAGAAAGTGTTGATGCTGATACACTAGCCATTCACCAGTGAAGGCTGTGCATTGGTGGAGGTTGGCATTGAAGTCGCCAAGAACAAATGTTGGGACTGAGGAAGAAAGTGAGGTGAGTGTCAAAACAAGTGACAGGAAAAAAGGATGGCATTTGCTGTATATTGTGGGTCTATAGACTACCACTACAATAAATGGATCAATGCAGTTTTTGGTGTGTGAGACCTGAACAGCAAGGATCCTATTATCAGCAGAAGTGTGCAAGTGGGTTAGTAGTAAATGAGTGTGAAAAGAGACAAGGCCACAGTGCTTTGTCCATAGACTAGACTGGGCTTGGAAGAGAAGGTTGGTTGAGGAGTGGTGTTTGGGGGTGGCATGGGTTTCCTGCAAAGCAAGAAGTGACAGAGGAGGGGAGAGGGAATGAAGATAGCAGATAAGGAGTGACTTAGGAGAAGAACAACTATGTACAAGTGAGGAGAGCCCTCTCACATTGAGGGTCCCTAATTGGATAGGGCCAACACTCATAATTCCATGGCATTGACCTTGGTGGGATCAGCAGTGGAAGAAGAGGAGGAAGAAGCAGGCAAAAGAATGGCAGACACAGATTTCTGGGAACAAGTTCCATAGGAAGTGGTCTTGGTGGTGGTGTTGGTGATGGATTTGGTGTTGGTGGTGGTGGTGGCGTTCCTGCGCATGGCAATCACAGCCTCACAAAGGCGGAGACGATGCTCAGTGTTGTGGGGAGCCCACATACTGTTGCTGGTGCTGGTGTTAGAGGCGTCATACATCTCACTGTCCATCTCCATGGACACCTTTAATTTGGCAGTCTCCTCCTGAGAGAGAGACTCCAAAACCTGCTTTGTCAGGGCAATGTCCATGTCCATGTCCATGGCATCCCCGTTGTTGTTGTTGTTGTTGTTGGTGGTGGTGGTGGTGGTGGTAGCAGCTACCTCTTTGGTGGCCTTCTTGGCGGCACGATCTGCCTCTGCAGCAGCAATCTCCTTGGCACGCTGTTCTGCAGCGGCCTCTTCAGCAGCCCTGGTCTCTGGGTGAGAGGGGCATTCCAAATCGTTGGCCTTGTGGCCAGCTATACCACATGTGTGGCAGCAGGGAGCAAGAGCAGGACGTACCTCACAGTCTTTTTTCAGGTGCCCTTCCTGGCAGCAGTACCGGCAGTAGGGTGGGATGCCCTTGGCACAGATCTCGACAGGGGCACTGATGGAGCCTCCAAGGTGGAGAAAGCAGCAAAGGGGTTGGACATTGTCCACATCAGAGATGTCCAGAAGAACTGAGGCCTCACCTCGGAAAATCTTGTGCTCATCCACGTAAGCACAAAGGTGCACAACCTTGCCATAAGGCTGGAATGCCTCGACAATGGGTACCTGCAAATCTCTCTTGGGGTGGCAACTGGGGATCTGGTATAGGTTGAACTTTACCAGGTTGGCGTCTGAGTCAAGCCCAGCAGAAGCAACGACCCTCATGTTGTTAAAGGACACACCTTCAGAGGTGGCCTTAAGGCGCATCTCAGGGTCCTTGAATATGACCTCTTGTATGAGGTCCTTGGCTCTGGTGTAACGTGTAGTAATTGCAACCACTGCACCCAGTTGGTGGATCAAGACTGGGGCAATGTCTTGAGACTTGGCCTGTTTGCCAAAGTTGAATACAACACACTCAGGGTGCATTGTGCAAGCCCATGCAGACGTAACAGGGTCCACATGGCGAAGAGACTCACAGCCAGGAGCCGTGAAGATATGAAGTGCCTTATTAGGGTGACGAATAAACGGCCTTGGTCCAGTAACATTTTTATTAATGCCATTCCATGGCGTTGTTTTCTCAATCATGTCAAAAAAAATGCTTGTGTGGTGGCGATATATGATGGTGATTAAATGCTGGAGAGTTGGAGATTGTATCAAAATTAACCCATGGAGATGGAAATGACGACATCTTTTCAGGGTCTACAGGCAATATATGTGAAACAAAGAAAGAAACCATCTAAAAAAGATATATTCTCTTCTAAAAGAGATGCATACTATACTATTTTGCTTAGCTTATTGTTAATAACTTTAAAGACTCCTTTATTTATCTATACAACGTTAAAAGAATGATATTGAATGTCTTATCCAATTTTAGCTTCTCTAAATGTAATTGCATTGCATTAAGCCACTTTTTTCTTACATCAATGTTTTTTTTGTCATAGCCTTTCCTTGTTGAGACATTTGCCAAAGCATTTAACAGAATGAGAAACATAATCTTTGAAATCACTTAAATATAAGCTATTATATGCCTCACTAATTCTAGTAATAAGTTATTCTTTTTCCAGAAACTTATTTTGCTTAACTTTACTCTTGACAACAGACCATAACTGTTCAATAAAATTCAGTTCAAGAGAATATAGAGAAAGATATACATACCATTATCCTTGAGTGTGAATGTATTTTCCTATATCAGTTGAGCTATAGATAGGAGCATTATTCATGACAACGTAATGTTTTGTCATTTCTGGATACTTGTCCATTTCATCAAGAGTAGCCTTTAAATAGCTCAAATAGTGCCCTGTCACCGTTCTAGTGATATAAATATCAGTTGTACAGTGGAGGGACAGGAAAAATGGCTTTCTTTTTTCTTTTTTCTTTTTTCTTTTTAGAGATCTGATATATTTCATATCTTACATAAGAGACACTTGTAGCAGTTTTCTTCCTTTCTTCTTAATAAAAGTATATCCATATTTATTTTACAATGTAACTAGCAGACGATCAAAAACTTACCATTGGTAATTTTTGACAAGCAAATATGAAAGTAAAGGAAATAGCTGAAAGAACTGGAGTAAAGCGGAGAACAATCTACAATGTTCTAAATCAACAGAAGACAAGAGGAACTACTAAACGCCAAGAGGGTTCGGGAAGACCCAAAATATTCAATGAAAGAGGAATACAACACCTTCTGAAAGTTATTGGCAAGAACAGACAAATGACTTTAAGTGAAATAGTTGCAGCAATACCTGAAGAATGCAGCAAGCACACTATTAGACGTGTACTGCATAAAGAGGGTATATTGAGCCGAGTGGCAAAGAAAAAACCTTTTTTGAATGAAACACATCAAGAAAGAAGACTCAAGTTTGCCAAAGAACATCTCCACTAGACCATTGACATGTGGAAAAAAGTTATATGGACTGACGAAAGTAGTTTCGAAATTGGCAAGAACAGTCGAGTGGTTCAGGTTTGGCGTAAGGATGGAGAAGCTTACAAAAAATATTGTCTTGCTCCCACATTCAAGAGTGGAAGATCCTCAGTCATGGTCTGGGGAGCTATTCGTCATGGTGAAAAGTCAGAACTAGTGATGCTTGAGAAGGATGAACGAAAGGCTGTTGATTTTGTCAATAAAGTCTATAGAGTCATTGCTACGTTTCTAGGATCTAGAGTGCCACTTGATATTGATGAAAGATGGAGCACCCACTCACAAAAGTATTGTAGCAAGTGATTGGAAAATGGAGAGAAGAATTGATAGTTTAGAGTGGCCTGCTCAATCACCCGATTTGAACCCCATTGAAAACCTTTGGATGCAAATGAAAAACAAGGTCCAGGAGAGATGCAACGGTTTTTTCAAGATGGACAATCTCAAAACCATAATTCAAGAAACTTGGGGTTTTTTTGAGCCAAAAACATGGAATTCTTTGATTGAGACAATGCCAGTACGAATGCAATAAGTCATCAAGAACAAGGGTGGGAGTACGCATTATTGAAGCTAAATTTGTAGTAGTCTTTAAATGTTATTGTAAAAATAAATTACATATAAGTATTCTAGAGCCTTTCTTTAACATATCATAGGCTTTATTAAAGTAGAAAATACATTATATTTCTCTTGACACAAGAAAAACACTGTATTGATGATATGAAATCAATCGTATTTCTTTTTAAAAAAATTGCCAATTTTTTTGTTCTCCCACTGTACGTCCTAGTTCCTCATTTGAGGTTTTGTATTTCTCTGTCCTTCTGTTTCTTTCCTCTTTGCATTTATTTTTTCACTTTTGTATTTGAAGTGTTTCTATGTTTATTCTTAATTTTCTCAAAAGTTTTCACATGGTGACTAATATTCCCAATGTGTCGTGTTCCGACTTCAATCCAAAGATTCTTCATGAATTGGTCAACATGAGTAGTATGCTGTGACATTCAGAATACTCTATGAAAGCTTGAGTGCACACAAGTACCATAGTACATCTCTGTATCATCTCACTGATTGGTCGTAGCTACAAATCAACCTTCTAAGCTCAATTTACTATTGGACACTTAATGAGCTACCTTCATCTATAAATCCTTAGTGGATTAAATAAGACCTATCAAAGGCAATTAAAGTGAATACATAATAGATGACTCTATAATGGTGTGCTTATTCAATGAACCAACCATAAGGCTCCAACATGTAGTATACCATTAGGTAGAACAGCTACACCAACCATAAAGCTACACCTATGTAAACTACCATAGGATAGATCATCTACACCAACCATACGGTTGCATCTATCAATAAGCTATGCCATGGACTAATCATTAACTACCAAAAGGTAGAATGCCACTGAAGGATAAGCACCCACAAAAAGTATAAATAATGAACCACTCTTCACTTAATAAAAATTATCTTTGTTCAGTCTCGTTATTTTCTACTTGTCTGAATAATCACACAATGCGCGAATAGCAAATTACACCCAAAAATAAAAAAACACTTTGAACTGTACGTCTTAACTTTCTCTTTTTGATATGCTTTGGAACTTTCAAACTAATATTAATTAAACCAGTTGCAAGTATTGCACCTGAAATTGATGTTATATTTTCTTATGTTGTAGGCACTGTAACCATTGCAAGATTTCTCTTTTTCAACCAAGCCATACCTTGTTTCAAATTAATATGAAAGGCTAACTCATCAAGAAAGACATAATTTGTTGTAAAGTCCAGGTCAGTCTTGTCAATTTTGGACCCAATTGTACTATTGCTGATTTTTCTCTCTTACTATTTCTTTCTATAGAGTGGAACTGTGCCTTCTTAATAGATAGATTACACTGAATTGCCATGAAGTTATAAACAGTATTATGAGAAACTTTGAGACATAGAACATTCTGTAATAGATGCTCAACTATTTCTGTTAAAAAGCACAAGAATTCTCATCAATGTAAAGTGACCCTTAATCAGTAACCACTTTACTTCAAATGTAAAATTTTTTATTAGATTTATACTTTTCTTAATAGTGTTATAACTTCACGAATTTATTAGATAAAGACATAAAACCTTCGATAGATACATGTAATTGTATTGATAATACAAAAAAGTGGTTTTTATTACAAGTCCACTTAGTAACCACTGCTAGTCTTTTACATCTATTACAGTCTGGTATCTCCACCCCATGCTGGCAATGAAGGTGCCTATTACTTCCTTTGATGTTTTATCTTACTCTAGCATCAGGACCGCCTCCAACCTCTGTTTGATGGAATAATTTGTCCTTCCTGATGATCCTCATGATTTGAGTCCACAGATACTCAATTCGATTGAGATCAGTATTTTAATGACTAGTAAATAGTCATTATGATACCATTTACTACCTTCCATTCTCGAGTTGTCTTACTCGTATAGGATCTAGCATTGTTCTTCTGTAGGCAGTGACTGACTCCAGGGTATAAGAGAGAGAGAGAGAGAGATGTTTGAGTTCATAGCAGTAGACTTCTCCCAAGACATTGATGTACTTGTTGAAGTCTATCCTACCTTCCACTATAACCCATATCTCAACACCTTCCTCACTGAATCAGCCTATACCATCACTCCACCACCTCCAAACTTCCTTGTTCTTAGGACATTATTGGGCTCAAAGGCCGTACCATACTGCCTGATGACTTTTATTACCTGTCAAAGCTCATGAGCTCCACTCTGGACTCATCCAACCAAACAACCTCACATCACTGCTTATGGGTTTAACTAACGTACTCACGGACCCACTGAAGCCTTACCTCTATGCTATTTTTCTTTCTTTCAAAGGAGGCTTCACCGCTGAATCAATGGTATTGTTGTAAATGTGAAGGTTTCTCTCTCCCCTGAAATATACATAGGACAAGAAAAAGAAATCCATTTATGAATTTACTGAGATTTTATTATCGTATAGTTTTGATCCTTATAGTTTAAAAAGATATGTATATAAGTAGCCTCAAGATATATACTATGTAACTTTGTAAAATATATCTTTTATTCTGCAATAAAGGGCACTGTGGTTATCAACAATACCACTAGAGAGATAGATCTGTAGTAGTTTGGTCTCTAGCAGGGACAAAAAAATAGAGGTTTAGATACAAAGGCTAGTCTAGGGAAATCAAAAAGGATACATGAACAGGAACACAACACACGATTTGATCACAACGGGTAACTAGGCAACTGTTCTTTAAGGAATTTTTTTTCTTTCTAAAATGTTGTTGTAATCTGCATTACTTTGGTATTTTTGATTAAGCAAATGACTTGTGAAATTTCGTTTTGTTATCTTCTGTTCAGATATTAATACCTGCCAACCACACTGACTGTTGTTCTTCATAACTTCTATCCTTTTTATTTTGTTTACCTTTGTCTGGCATATAAACCAACAGTTGTGATCTGGTAAGTGTTTGTGCATGTTTATTATGTCTGACATGTTAGTCAGTTTCTATTGTATATTCTTTTACTATAATAAACGCAGTAAATCTGTTACAGAGGCAAAGACAAGAAGAAGGTGCCAGTGCGAGGGTAATACGACACACACATAGAGAGTACATTAATACATCTCGAACTAATTATTTTTACTATCATTTTATTATTAAAAAGGGGTATTGGCACCTAAGAATATTGGAGTATGATCCAACCAAACTGCCAGTCGTTGCTTATGGCACAGGAATGAAAGAAAAGGATGCTATCAAGTTTAAAGGTCATCGTGTTGGTTTGACAAGAATATTATATCAATCATTGAAAAATAGACAAGAAGATAGAGATCTTCTTATGGTTGATGTCGATGAGCTCCTTACATCAAAGGTAAACATGATTGACCTCTTACCCAATATGAAAAGCTCTTTTAACAGTTACTCTGTTTTATTATTATTTTTCTCAAGATCTGCCACACTTGTAACACAAACAACCTCACCGAGGTATTAGTGAATTTCAACACTATCCGCGCTTGCCAAAGTTATGGAATTGTTTGGAACAGAGATGTGAATGCATCAAAGAATATCTATACAGTTGTAGAAGAGGGATTAAAGGGTCTTCACTGACCAGTTCTATTCTGTAGAAAAGAATATATATTTGTATTCATATTTTACTATATCACCACATTGAAAGTGGTTTCCTATAAGATTTAGATATTTATAGGTAAATCTACATAGTTTTTATTTGTTTTAAAACTAACATGAATACATTTCACTCTATTTTTGCTCCTTTTCAAATCGATGTCATTTTTAAACAATGGTATTTCGACTATTTCCTTTTATATCCTAAAGATCTCCTGGTGTGTATCACTCGTGTTTGACAGTCCTATACACGTCACATGTACATACAAATTACGTCTAGCTAAGCCAGCACTTCCTTTCACTTATTCTTCTCGTTATGTTGTTGCCTTTGTTCACCAAACTCACCCTCCAACCGAGCAATGCTGTCTCTGTGCGTACCTACATGAATGTGCGCAGTCTTCACCCCAAGAGATTCACCAGTAGTAAGTGTTGGAGTGCTTGTATCTACGCGTAAAAAAGATAGAGAAAGAAAGAAAGAAAGACAGCGGTTGTAGTGAATATTGACAGACAGATAGTCTTTTCTGAGGTGCCTGTCAGACCCCGTTCTGCATGGCAATTGTACTGCCGCGAGGTCCTAAATCAGGAGACAAACGAACCCAAGCAAAAGATTGCTGACGCTATGAAGAATACTATTGCTCCTAAATGGAACATGCTAACAGACGCTGAGAGACAGGTAAACATGTGTTTTATTATGCTCTTGATAAAGAGAACACACTGCTTGTCTCTCTCTTTCTCTCTTTCTCTCTTTCTCTCTTTCTCTCTGTGTTTTTGTATATATATTATGTACTAAGATTGTGTCTGTGTGTCTGTGAATGGGCTTGTAGGTCTACCACACAAGATTCGCCGAGGAATCTAAGAAACACGATTTTCTATTTGAAGAGGCATTGGCCAATGCTACCAGTCAGCAGATTTACGATGAGAACTTGTTAAGAAAAAAGTACAAGTTGGAGACCATCAGAGATCCTCAATTACCCAAGAGACCCACCAATGCCTATTTGATCTTCTTTGCCCAGTGGTTGGGTAATAACAAAGAAAGACTCAAGGGCGTAAGAATGCCTGATCAGACAAAGGAGGCTGCTGAAGTATACAAAAAGATGACCATTGAGGAGAAGCAGGTAAAGTAGACATTCGAGGTGGACATAGTGGGAAACTGACAGAGAGTACCCTTTCCCTTGTTTTGTTTTCCTTTAAAAGAAATACTTGGATATTGCCAACCAAAACAATAAGGATTACTTGAAGGCTATCACCCAATTCAGCTCTACTATTGTTCCTTTCAAGGCAGTTCGTCCCAAGGCAGTAAGAGGACCAAGACCCACTAAATACTTGCCAGAAAACAAGTACAAGAAGCCCAAGAGTGGTGTGGTTAGTGTGAACACCAAGGCCACCAAGCCTACTAAGAGTGCCAAGACTGCTTAATTTATACCAAATAATAAAGTAACTCAAGCACAGGACAAAACAAGTAGGCATAGAACTGTTCTTTTTCTTTAGTCAGTAAAAAGAGAAGAGCGGGGTAGACACTAGAGAAGATGTATCAACTGAAAGAGAGTCCATCACTCCACTGCAATGTCCTGTATAGCATGTACTGGCACGCTTCCTTGTACTTCTGTTAATGCACAATCCAGAATATAAGTGTAGGGGCCCATTTTACGACTCTCTGTCATTTCATAGGCTACTAATAAATCACAGCCTACAGACAGATAGACAAATCTCTTGTTTTAATGCACTGGAAGAAGAAAGAGACCCAACACAGCAATAGCAAAGATAGAGTACTTACGAGGACATCGGTACCGGAACTGCTTCTCAAACCCCTCTCGTCTGTTGTACTATCAGTCACCGCTGTGGTTGTGCTGTTCTTACCTCTTCAACAGTACACAGTCGTCAGCTTGAGCAGTGAATTTATAAGTGCGTCGCGTATTCGAGACAATAATAGCGTTATCTGTACGTCTTCTTGGTAACTGGCGCAAATCCACATCAATCACTAGTAAGAACTCTGAACATAGACAGTAATAGACATGGAGGGTGTGACGTTGATCTTCCTGTTGTCCTGAATGATCAGACGATGAGACAACGGACGATGAGACGATTTTTGGCATGGAGAAAAGAGGTGTGACTATTAAATTGGGCGTTTATGTCTATTTATTGATGGGGGATGCTTTAGCTCTTTTCTTTCTTTCTTTCATTGCACAGCGGGTAAATTCCGCCTATAGAATGCATAGTCATGTTATTAGTGCCTGTAGTATAATAGTTGTAGTATAATAGTTGTAGTATAATAGTTGAAAAGAACACTCTAAAAGAGTCCCTTTCACTGTCATCTTGGCACTCTAAGGCTGAGTGTCTTGTTTTCTTATTCTTTCTTATCTTTTCTCTGTGAATGAACTGTATATTTGCTTTGTTCTGTTGTTTATCAAAACACTGCATACATTAGAGTCAATCAACAGCTACGAATGTCCTAGTGACCTTGAAGAGAAGAGAGAAAGAAAAAGAAAAAGATATAAGGGAGTGTTGCTATGGATATTCATGTGTTACCTAAGGATATCTCATGGAGAGCCCATTACACACCAGGAGATTTTTCTGGTCTTTAAGCGGTGATATCTCCTTCCTTTCTAGATGAGCTAAATTTTGCCCTTTTATGGAACTGTATTTAAAATCAAAAGATCCGCGGATATCCAAATTATTATTTCCTTTTGTGGATACCTCAATATCAAATTGTATTATCAATAGAATATTGTCGTCTTTGATCTTAGGTATCAAAGGAAATCCGAACAGTTAAACGTGTAGTAGAACTCTGTTCTTTATTCATTCAATTGCTTACTTCTTTTATACTGTTTCTACGCACTACTTCTGCTAAACTTATGATATAATAATTACATCTTCAGGGCGAGCTATCCTTTAGTCTAATTTCAACTGTTCACCTTTCTTTTCCCAGTTGGCTTCTTCAATAAAGATGTTATTATCTATAAAAGGAAAGTGACATCACGACAATAGTATTAGCTACAGTATTATTAGCTATATTATTATAATAAACAATTTGATCCATAAACAATATATTCTATTGATAATACAATCTGATATTGAGGTATCCACAAAAGGAAATAATAATTTGGATATCCGCGGATCTTTTGATTTTAAATACAGTTCCATAAAAGGGCAAAATTTAGCTCATCTAGAAAGGAAGGAGATATCACCGCTTAAAGACCAGAAAAATCTCCTGGTGTGTAGATAACAGCCACACACTGATTTACTTACAAAAGAGGAAATCGTTGGACACCCGCACTCACTCATAAGGAAGTGGAGGGATGGGGGTGAAGTGTCCTTGCCTTGTTGATTCTTTTGGAAGGCCACTCACTTCTCTAGTCCTGTTCTATGCTTATGATGAGTGTGACGACTCATCTACGTCATAGTTAATTCTTATGGATAAAAGAGGACTTGTTCCTTCCTGCATGAGCCTATTCTTACTTCTTTACCATGAACTTATCTCCCAAGCAGCATCATTACTTCAAACGACACCTTGTCACTCTTCAACTCGAGCAAGAAATAAATGCCCTGCGTCTTCAGCCTGATGTTTCTCTTGTTCTTTCCAAAGATAAAAAGACAAACTTCCCCTTTCTTCGTCTTGCCTTTCAGCACCTTGTCTTGACATTTCCTCTTCTCAAGGAAGAGTCCGAAATCTGGGAAAAGTTCCAATTGTTTCTCGATTCCTTTTGCAAGATAGATTTAGATACGTTTACACCCAAGCAGTCCTATGCTGTACAGAGAAAGATGATGGCACAAAAGGCACAAAAGGTAGTGATTATTGCTCTCTGTGCATGTATAAAGACAGGAGCCGAAGAAAGTATCAAAGTCAATCTAGACACAAAGATGAGCTCCTTGCCCCGTTCTCTTCCAACATCCTCAGTGTCTATTGCTTTTTCTTCTTTTTCCTCCTCCTCCTCCTCTGTGCCTGTGGTAGAGATTGTCACTGTAAGAAAAGTACAGTCGAAATATGCCTTCAAGGAGACATCCCATGCAGAGTATATCCTACAAACAGAGTACAAAGGAAAACAATATTATGTGGCACGGCGTCATCGTCATTTTCGTCAATGGAGACATCACCTCAAAACAGCCTATCCATCTTCCCAACTCCCTCATAGCCCACCCAACCTGCATGACCATACGAACCTGTACCGAGAAAAGGACCGACGCTCTCTTCGTTACTTTGTCAGGACTCTGTGCAAGGACCCCGAGGTTGTCCAGAGTAAAGTATTTCTTGACTTTCTAATGACAGATACATGTGCATTGACAGCCGCTGACACCACTGACATGGAGAAGCGTGCTATCTTGGATGACTACCGAAAAGAGCAGCAGGAGAAGATCAAGACACAGGTGGACAGTAAGGTGGCAGAGATAGAGACCTTGTTGGAGATGTTGAAGGAGCAAGTGAAGCAGCCAGGGGGGTTGGTGGCTTTGTTTGAGGAGATCAAAGCAACTCCACTGCTTGAGGATTTACCAGAGGCTTTACGCAAAGCAGCTGAGTGGGGACGGATAAGGTAGAGTAGTTTAAATGAGTGCAGACATGTTGGTGAGATGAGAAGAGTTGTGTAGGCTGATCATTGTTAGTTTTGCATTTGTTCTTCATAAGCAGTTTTTGCTCTCTGATCGTGCGCCTGAGAATCTAGCCAATCTTAAACGGACGCACGGCATGATGCCTTACAGAACCATGGCACTGATGCTTAAAGTGTCGAGTCCAATGACAGTATTAAAGGGAATGATGGATCTGTTTCTTGCACGGCCTTTTGGTACCAAGAGTCTGTTCCAAAGGTAAGCTATTCCTAGGGTGGGCACAGATGCCAATGGCTTATTATTTTGTTCTCTATAGAATGTTACTGTCTAATCTACAAGAAGAAAGCAAAGGAATCCAAAGAGACATTGATGATCTTGAAAAGACACTCGATCCACGCTTGTGTGAGAAGCTGTTCTATGCAGTCCGTACATCTCTTTATGGCTGTTCTGAGGCAGGTAATTATAACAAGTGGTGGTGGTGGTGGAGGATAAATAGCTTATCCTAGACTGTGAATAGAAATCAAATCCTCAGGTCATCTCTTGGCTGTTCTGCAGAACCCTACCATTGCACCTCTTCTCACTGAAAAAGAAACTACCCCTGTTTTTAGAGATATTCCCCTCCAAAAGAGGCTTCGTCAGCTGTGGACTCTCTACTCCCTCCACTATGAACAAGAGATGATGCGAGACCTGGTCTTTGAAGGAGCCACGGGTGAATTGATCAAGGAACTGTTTGCTATCTTTTACCAACCCCTGGCCCAAGTCTATCGAGCCGCTGACATTGGCAGCACTTTACGCCATGTGGCTGCCTTTATTGATGACTTGATTCTTCTCTTGGAGAGTGAAGATGCTACTGCTACCACTGAGAAATCCCTAACAATTCAAATGCTGATCCAGTTGGTAGAGAAACATGAACAGAACTTTTATGGATTTGTGCATAACGTGTATACACAAGACACCTCCCGCCTGTTTGATGAGCTACTGCATTATGTAGATGGTTTGTTTATATTCATGTCACAAGGACTAGAGGGGACATTGGATTTGGAGCAGGTGGTGGACAAGGTGGATCTATCTGAGAAGGATACACTGCAACTGAGGGAGGAGATTGATAGTTTGTGTGTGTACCGGCACTGGCAAAAGACACAGCATTTGGAGAAGATGCGGTATAAGATGATGACGGCGGACAAGGATCCCTCTACTGCCACAACAGCACTGGACTCTTTCGATATCTTTGGGGAGAATGCTCAATTGAAAGATGAGTTTCTGGAGATGGAGTATGAAAGCGAAGAGACATGTACGAGTGAAGAGATGTCTTCTGCCAGTCAATCTAGTACAAAGAGTGATGGTATGGAGTTTCCAGATCTTGTTGTGATTCCTAGAATTGTGCCTTATTTTGTAGAGGGCGTGTCTCGTTGTTTTTTAACATCCTGAGTCTATTTATTCTGTTTGTATAACGATAGCAAGTGTAGTGTGGTGTGGTGTGGTGTAATATAGTACAGTTACAATAATAGTGTGTTATTAAGATGATTTGTTACGAGAAGAATGACTTTTTTTTTCTCATACTCCATTAATAAGTACTGGAGATAATAATAAAAAGACATCTCTCTATTGACAAAGATGAAGAATAGTCTGCTTATACATCAACAGGGGGCTTGTTTCCATTATCTGCTGTATAGAGTAGCCTCATCATCTTTCTTGTAAAAAGTATACCACCTTTTTCTTTTTTCTTTCTTTTTTTCTCTTTACACACATTTAATAGCTTCATATTATGTCTACTCCAATGATATTTCTGTTCTTAGCTTAACTGCCGCGGTAGGTGGTGTAGCCATAAGGACTAATAAGAAGAGGGATATGGTAATGCTGTTCAGGATTGGTCAACTCAAATGTAATCTAAGAGTCCATTGGATTAGACAAAGGACATCCACTACACTGCATGCAGTGCTTATTTACCTGAACATGAGGATAGAAGCATTGCTGACCAAGAGATTCAAAGTATGTTTTTGTCTCAAAAGTCAGTCTATAAATGCCCCTCTCTAATTTATGACCGGGAAGAATAAGTGTAGGGCAACGACCATCATCATCTGTGGCACTAGAATGCAAAATGAAAAAATGAAAAAGAATACATTCAACACCATAAGAGACGTGTACACATGCTTATACACACTTATACACACTTATACACACTTATACACACTTATACACACTTATACACACTTATACACGCCTATATCTTTCTCAAGGAAGACTCTTTACTTACGAAACAGACAGGGTGACAAAATCATAGCTTTCTAGTTTCTCTGCCTTGACAGACATGTTCTTTGCAGGAACACCATGAGAAGTCACCAGGACGTGGCAAGTAATAGGACTTTTCTTTACAAATTCCATGGACTGTGGGGATTGTGTTTTGGCTTAATGTTTGTATTGATCATTGACAGGAACAGAGGACAATTTATTGGCTTACTGTTGAGTACTTGCTAGTCAAAAGAAACAGAAACAGGCAAAAGGCAATAATGCAAAAGCGTCTTCTATTGATACATGCTCATTGCGTGACTCATTTTATGATCAGGGATTGTCCAATGACAGTCAACACACTCTTCCTTGCCCTATTGTCGGAGAATGCATTACAAATCGCCCTGACTGCCATTGTATTGGCTGCCCACTCCCGATAGATCCATGCCTCTATGGGGTCAAGGGTAGTACACTCTTTTCTAGTGATTAGTATCAGTTGTGTCCAATAGAATGCGTTGAATTATGTCTCTTTTTCTCTCTTCAGAAAGCACACACACACTATTCTATTCTATTCTACTCTATTCTACTCTATGTATTCCCTAGTGGGCAGAGGAGAGTGGGGGGATTCTGACATTCTGATTGGATGTGTGGGCTAAGTCTCTCTCAATACATGGCCCCAGGTGTAGCTGTCGAAAGAGTAAAATAGCAGTAATAAGACAGTCCTCCCCCTTTTGCCCTCCTCCCTCTTTGTTAGGCATTGGCCACCTCCTTTCTATCTCCATGTCTATCTCCATGTCTGTCTCCATGTCTGTATCTGTATCTGTATGGCCACTGTTAAGCCAATAGAACTGTCTAGAAATATAGGGCAGTAAGATGAATGCCATTTCTTGGCTATAGAACAAGTGGATTGTTTAGCAGAGAATAAATGCACGCAAGTAGAGAGTATGAAATAAACTCGTGCAAAGTACAACCTTACCCGTGCAACCCCACCCACTTACACACTACACACTACACACACACACTACACACTTTTTTCTTTCTCTCCACCGTATTACACTTGCACTATCTGACATGGATTTATTTTTATTTTTATTTTTATTTTTATTTCTCTTATTTCTTATTTCTCTTATTTCTCTTATTCCTTTTCTACCTTTCCCTTCCTTCATGACCCTTTTCTCCCTTCCTAGACCCTATCATCATGTCCTTTAGAAACAGTAAAAGAATATCAGGCTACAGCAGCGACGACCCTTATGGATCCACAGACAACCCCTCATTGTACGATGATACTATGGATGAAGACCATTACACAGATGAAGTGCATGACTTGGTAGTGGAAGAAGAAGAACGAAAGAAAAGACGGAGAAAGAGAGCAGAAGAAGAAAGAGCACGCAAAGAACAAGAACAGCAAGAGGAGTTTGAGGAGGAAGAGTTTGAGGAGGAAGAGTTGGAGGAGGAAGATGACCTGGACTCTATTCTGAGTATTCCCGACGCCAATATCGATTTTGATCTTGTGTATGCTCTTCATACTTTTGCTGCTACGGTGGAAGGACAGGCTTCTGTAGTCAAAGGAGACACTTTAACATTGTTGGATGATACAAATTCATACTGGTGGCTGGTGAAGGTCCTGAAAACAGCAGAGATTGGTTACATTCCTGCTGAAAACATAGAAGTAAGTAGGAGGAGGAGTAGGAGTGGTGGTGGCAGCACTAAAAGGCATCGGACTTACGCCTGTGGTGAACTATAGACACCTTATGAACGGTTGGCCCGTCTGAATTCTCATCGTAATATTGAGGTAAACTGCTCTATAGAGCGCATGCATAGATTTCACACCACTAGCTACAATGACCACCACTCACTCACCAAGGATCAATGGATATAGCTGACACGAAGAGACATCCAAGATGCATTTCCTATTCCTCCCTTTAGTAAACCCATCAATACCAAGAAAGTAACTCTGTCCAAAGGAGTCCAGTTCCAAGCCCAGGTGATCTTTGGGTTGAGTGATGATGAGGAGTTTGAGGAAGAGTTTGAAGAGTGGCAGGAAGACATCCTCTCTTCTGGTACAGACAGTAGTGATAGTTCAGATAATTACGAGTACATGGAGGAACGTCAGATGTATGGGATTGAAGACTACCAAGATGGATCTCTTGCTTTGGATCGGTATGCCCATGAAGAGCCAGGCAGACGCATGAGTGATGAGGGATCTCTGATTGATTCTCGTCTCATTGAATCCACAGAAAGAGAGTCTGGAGTGATGGACCATGCCTTGTTGGATGGACTAGACACCCTTGGCCTTGGACGGGACATGGAGGAACACGACATGTCAGATACAGAGCACAGAATGAGTCTGGAAGGAGCAGCCGTGGAAGACCGCAGAGACCGCCATGGACAGCGTAGACCCACTTCTCGTAGTAAAGACAAGAAGAGGAGGGATCGTAAATCCGTCGATAGCTTGTTGGAAACAGCCTCCATTAGCTCCCAATCTACAGTAAATTCTGAGAGAGAGAGAACAGGCAGTGTGGATTCACAGCATGAACAAGGACTCCAACAGACCCTGCTGAAGATCTATGGAGATAGTATGGAGGCATCGCTTGATCCTGTTCTTTTAGCAACGACACCCACCACCACATCAGGGGATCTTGTGATTCGTGCTATCGAGGCCTTTAACACACAACTAGAACATCCTTTGATAACAGACCAGTATGAATTCCATTTAACAGTAAAAGGCATCGATGGCGATGTCTCTACGCTTGTTCCTTCTGATAAACCATTGGCCATTTACCATTCATTGATGGCTCATCGCAATACTCCCATGCCTTCCCTTAAGAAAGCACGTCGTATCTCCCAGCTCATGTCCACCAGTGGCAGTGCTCATATGGGAGGACCTCGTGAAGGACCTGCTGTAGAACAAGTACGATTCTTGTTGGAAGCCAGGCCACGCAAAGCAGAGGACCGTGGTCTACTACAGATCAAGGCCTGTTTATTAGCCTCTGAAGTATATGGCTCTACTAGCAGTCTTAGACCAGACCAAGACAGACTGGATAAACTAGTGAGTGTGGGTCCATGGATGCTTGTGTCCGAGGTCATTTCCCTGCTGCTGGAGAAATTCCATGTCTTGAATGGTATTGTCGAAGGAGAAGCCATGGAAGAAACTCTAGAGACATTGCACTTGCAAGGAGAGATCCCTGTTGCCTATGGTCTTGCTATGAGTCATTACGGTCGAGAACACCTCTTGTCGAATCATCAAACCATTCAATCGGTCTATGGTGATTCTCTTCCTGCTCTGACACGACGGTTAAGCAACCCAGACCGATCTTCCATGAGCTCTCTTTCTTCTACTATCCATGCTCCCCGTCACGATGAGCTGTTCTTTGTGCTTCGGGCTATGATTGATAAGGAACAAGAGACTGCAGGTGAGGGCGAACGTACCAATTCCACCTCTCCTCGTCCCTGTGTTCAGATCCAAGGTGGAATAGATAGACTCGCTTCTCCAGTCTCCCCATCATACCCTACACCCACCAACACCACTACTACTGCTGCTGCTGCCACCACCATTGCTTATAATGAACGACGGACAGATGAAGTCATACGTCCTCCCAGTCGTAGAGTATCAGCACGGAGTAATGTAGATGCTACCAGAGGAGACGGAGGAGACACCACCCATGAGAAACGACACTCCCATGTTTCTGGAGAGACAGGAAAACAACGCCGACATGTAGATTCTATGCTCTTTTGTGATGATTTTGGTATGGAAGACATGATGGTAATGATTCGAGGTGCATGTCGTTACGAAGATGAAAGCCAAAAAAGGTCTTCTCAAGGAACATCTCCCCTTCGAAGCGAAATCCTTGAAGTGTATAAAGATCATCAACTCCGTTTAGAGCAGTTGGAAGAGGTATTCTATTGTAGTCTGTTGTATTTCTTTACTTTTACCAAAAAAGTGCCCTACAGTACTAATTACACTATTCATAGATGCTGGATCAATTAATGGCAGATGCAGTCAAGGTGTACGCTTGTTAAATATTTTCTTTTTTCTATTCTTTTTTGTTTTGTTTTGTTTTGTTTTGTTTTGTTTTGTATTGTTTGTAGGATAATAAAAGATATTTCCATGGGATGAGAATGTCATGTATTTCTATATTATTTTAATGCATATGCTATTGTATATGCTATTGTATATATTATTGTATATGTTATTGTATTTTATTTAATTGTGTTGTAAGTATAGCAAGTGGTAAATATATAGTCTACACTAGTGCTTGTTTGTTTGTGTTTGTAGGTTAGGAATCCATAAGAATGGAAAACATTTACACACATAAAGTAAATAGTCTAAACTTAAAATAAAGATCCCAATCTATAGGGAAATGCAATGATAACAAAAGAAAAGAAGAGCAGGGGTCACTCTTTTTATATGTAGGAAGGTATGAGTGTATGAGTGTATGTAGCAAGAGATTAAAAGGTCAGTAGGCAAGGCAGGTATGTTTTTATGGTCTTTTCAATGCACTTTCAATGTGTTTCTGAACAATCTCTTGAGCCACCTGCTCAGCTCCACTCTCTGTCAAGAGTTTATCCTGAGGCATACCCAATGCCCACCAACGAGTGCAAGAAACACGCGTGGGCCTTTGCAGTACACCGGGAGCAGACTTGGATCTTCTTCTGAGAGTAGACTTGAACTGGCTTGGTTTGGATATACCAATGCTCCTTCTAGCCACCTGGTCCTTGAATTGTTCATTCATTTGTTGGTCCAGATCAATAGCATCAAGCAATAGATCCAATGAAAGCCTATTGGACTGACTGGGCAAGACAGGTGCAGACATTGTTCTGACATGGTGGCGGACTGTGGGTTCTATCACTGGAGCAAACCTCACTTGTTTCTGAGTGCGTTTTAATGGTGGTAAGACAGTAAGAAGAGAATGCATAAGAAAACAAAGACAAGGAAACGATCCAAAAGTAAGTCGCTTATCTCGAGATGTTTGTCCCTTTGCATTTTATTTGATTTTCTCAACCCCCTTGGAATGTTTATCATTTTGAACCTGACTGGCTTTTTCCTTTTCTTCCTTATTCCCTTGGAGTCTTTTGACCCTCTACGCCATTCCCTTGCCCCCTTGTCACTCCTCCCTTTCTTGCTGTTGTGCCTTTCATAAAATAAATGCTAATGTCTTATGGTTCCTTTTCTCTTGTCTTGGCTCTTGGTAGAATTAGAATGGACTGCTGCTGTTGTTGTTTATATATATATAGAAGAAAGAAGAAAGAAAGAAAGAAGAATAGGTTCGACATTGGGAGATGTGGGTGGATAAGATGGATTTAACTGAGTACTCTCTTCAGTTGTACTAAACAGTGTACTCTCTTTTGCATAACAAAACCAAATAAAACACACTCCATTCTTCTTTAGATAGTTTGCCTGTACTATATGTCTCCATCAGTCACTCAACTGAGGCTCCAGAGATCACTTGAGAAGGAGGAGAAGGAGAAAAAGAAACCCTTAGGCTTAGATTCTTTCTTGGTTCTAGTAGTATCTTTGGAGTCACGTTTTCTCTTGTGATATCTACAAAAGCACACTGGGCGGATGTCATTTTCCCTCAGAGACGATTACCAAATTGAGATGTAATATTATTGATATACACACCAGGAGATTTTTGGAATATATAAGGAATTATCCTGAGAATGAGATTACAATATTCTTATGATTGGCTCATGTGTTTAAAAATGCCTTTTCGATGTCTAAATGGTCATTTTTAAACTCTACTTGCCTGTTTAAGCAATGATGATTGACTTTGCAATTTAAAAGTATAGAATTGGCTGTAAAGACAAGAAATAGAACCAGAATCCACTTAATATTACAACTCAGTCACTGCATCTATTGTTTAACATAATGTGTTATCTATATGCTCAGTATTTGCAGTATAACACTGCTTAAGAAAGATGTTTATTATAAGACACACACTGAATTAACTCTAGAGGTTATTGTCCATAAAATAGAACTAATTTTACTTATATTAAGAACATTGTATTTATTTATTGACTCACTATCTATAATCACCTCAATTATCTTATTGTAACTGTTATTAACAGTGGTGCTTAATGATTATAAAGTATTGTTTCTAATACTGTCACTTAGGCTCAAGGAAATTAGAGTGTGAATTGTTTGACTTGTGGATTTTATGAGTGGAGGCTAGTGCACACTTCACCAGAATAGAGAAAGAAAGATTATTATTTGTTTTGATATTCCCCTCTTGTTATTTCCTAGACTGTCCATACAACTTGATATTTAAGTACTCGTCAAGATGAGCATAAATAAACAAGGTAATCTACTATTATTAACAAAGAGAAACAATAAAAGGAAGTGATAGACACCAACAAAGGCTATTTTAGAAGTAAAAAGGGTAAGCAATGTCTTTATCTGGGCTATGGCTACTCTAATGTACAACACATTCAATGCATTGTTATTAGGCAAGTAAAGACTACTTTCAAGTCAGTCTTAGGTGGTCTTCTACAAGGTCAATAATGTCTAGGGTATACTCCTGAACATAGTTATCTATCTCCCAAGAATAAAGCACAAGACCTTTAGGGTATGGATTCTATTGATATGAGGGAATGCACTTGGGCAGTAGCTATAGTCATACTATAGTATTAGCTATACTATTACAATAAACAATTTTATCCATAAACAGTATATTCTATTGATAATATAATTTGATAGTGAGGTATACTACAAAAAGAAATAAATATTTGGATACTTGCAAACCTTTTGATTTTAAACACAGGCCCATAAAACGTGCGTTTATTCAACGATGTAAAAGGAAGGAGATATCATCGCTTAAAGGCCAGAAAAATCTTCTAGTGTGTAGGTGTGTACATCTTTGTGTTTTCATAGAAAGAGATGTGTTGAGTGTTTAATGATTTGATTAGTGTTTAAGACATACATTGGCTGCTATCTTCACTTTGGAGTGGATATATTCAGATGTACCTGAAGAATGAGTACATAGAATAGACTATGGTATTGCTACCGTGCACCAGATATTAAGAAATAGGCGACTCTTCATACGTGCAGCCAGTATCACATAAAGAGGTCTTAATTGTCATTCTTCTGGTAGGATTAGCACCTGAAAAACTTATTATAGTTTTCTACTAAAAACCAAAAAAAAATAAAAATAAAAAAATAAAAACATACACATTCTAATGCAGGCTGCTGCACTCTCATACAATCTTTAGAAAATCTATCCACTGCATCAAATATGCTATGTCTTATCCAAGCTGTTCCATCCCAGACCATTGATTTTGTAGCTGTTTTTATTTTTATTTTATGATTTGCTGCCTACTCAATTGTTGTTGTTTAATGTAGAAGATACAATTGGGTTTGTAGTTGTGTTTGTTACACACCAGGAGGTCTTTAGGATATAAAAGGAAATAGTCAAACTACAATTGTTTAGAAATGACATGGATTTGAAAAGGAGCAAAAAAAGTGAAATATATTCATGTTAGTTCTTAAATAAAGATTATTATGTAGATTTACCTGTAAATATCTGAATCCCGAAGGAAACCACTTTCGATGTGGCGATATATGATATGAATGCATCAAAGAGTATCTATGCTTCTCGACAGAATGGAACTGGTCAGTAGCGAACATTTAATCCCTCTTCTGCAATTGTATAGATATTCTTTGATGCATTCACATCTCTGTTCCAAACAATTCCATAACTTTGGCAAGCGCGGATAGTGTTGAAATTCACTAATACCTCAGTGAGGATATTTATGTTATAAGTGTGGCAGATCTTGAGAACAAAAATAAGAGTAACTGTTAGAAGAGCCTTTCATCTGGGCTTGAGCTCATTACAATCCACAAGACATAGCACTGACTCTTCTTCTAATAGATGATATATGACTCATTATTCTCAAGACAAGTATTAAGTACAAGGTAAGCATACTATCTCTCTTATTGAATTATTACTAATACACTCTTCTGTTATTAGGCAAGTAAAGACTCTTTCTCAAGTCAGTCTCAAGTGGTCTTTTTCCTTCTATACTGTCTAAGGTGTCTAGGCTGTCTAGGGTATACTCCTGAGCATATTTATCTATCTCCCAAGGATAAAGCTCAAAGCTTTTAGGGTGTGGATTCTATTGCTATGAGGGAATGCACTTGGGCAGTAGCTATAGTCATACTATAGTATTAGCTATACTATTACAATAAACAATTTTATCCATAAACAGTATATTCTATTGATAATATAATTTGATAGTGAGGTATACTACAAAAGGAAATAATATTTTTGATATCCGCAAACCTTTTATTTTAAACACAGGCCCATAAAAGGCAAGAAATCTTTGGTTTTAAAGGGCGAAGATATCATCGCTTAAAGGCCAGAAAAATCTCCTGGTGTGTAGGCATTTATAATTATTAGTTCACTACAGTTCCATATGAAACTATAAGTAGGTATACTTATTATTCACTTATCAATTACTTTGTTTAAAGGGATTTCATCTCATCACTCACTATTTCTACTTCAACACTGATTCTGACACTATTGACCTGAAATTTAACCTGATACTCATTTACACCCACACCCACCTTTGAGTTCTCCTACTGTCATAATAAACATAGCCATGGCCTTTCTCCTTATTGACGTCACTAGTTTTTATATTTTAAAAAAGGATATGCAATACACCTTGCTGTGATTTTTGTGGGTAAGGGATTTCATCAGCGCGGTTTTATTTTTCCCTTTATTTCTTTTGTTCTGTTTATTTACTTTTGTATTTCTACTTAAGTTTGACTGTGCGCTAAAATAGCCTGCCTAAAAGACAAGCCTACCAAAACAGAAGGAAAAAAATAAAAATAAAAAATAAAAAAGAGTCACCGAAGAAAGAGCCGACGTGCCTAACAAAAAGAACTCCTCCCCTTAGCTTTTTCTCAATCTTTCTAGAGAGAGAGAGAGAAAGAGAGAGAAAGAAAACTCACTCAACTCATCGACTGAACTGAACTGAACTGAACTGAACTGAGGAACGGACAGACTCACATCAATACACCTACAGTAAAACATACCTACATACCTACAGTAAAACACGTAGAAACACTTCATTCCACTTGCGCACAGGCCTACGTACCTTTTTTATTATTATTATTTATTATTTTATCTTCCTTTATTAGTTAAAAAAAAATAAAAGAAAAAGAAAAAGAAAAAGAAAAAAAAAAGACAACGCCCTTTATATATTTATATATATATTTATATATTTATATATATATTTATATATATACTCCACCACCACCACCATCATTTCATCTCTATCTGTTTTCTCATGCAAATAACAAAACCCATGCAGCCAACTTCCAAAATACCCATGACAAACTCTCATTCTGCTGCCATGCCACAAGAAATAGCGATACCGGACACAGCATGCACAGCCGCCACCGCCAAAAAGAAAAAGAAAAAGAAGAACAAAAGCAAGACCAACTATGACAGTAGCCATTGGCTCTCATCCCATCCTTCACAATCCACATCCGACGAAATATGGTCCAGTATGAGCAATACAGAAGAACGACAAAAGATAAGAGAGTTCTGGCTGCAACTGGGAGAAGAAGAGCGACGGTCACTTGTCAAGGTAGAAAAGGAGGCGGTGTTACGAAAGATGAAGGAACAGCAAAAGCACAACTGCAACTGTTCAGTGTGTGGCAAGAAGAGGTAAACTATAATGAGAAGTAGTCGTGTGTGTGTGAGTGAGAGAGAAGAAATGAGAGTTGGATGGACTGACAGGGAGAACAATAGAACAGCTATTGAAGATGAACTCGAGGTTCTTTACGATGCTTATTATGAGGAACTGGAGCAGTATGCTAATCATCAGCAACATACACGTATTTATGGGGCATCCAATGCACTGTCTGGTTATGCACCACCAGAAATGCATGAATTTGACCAGGAGCGACTGGAAGAGTACGTAGAGGAGATTGAGGAGTACGTAGAGGAGATTGATGAAGAAGACGACGACGACGCAGAAGACGATGACGCGGACGACGACGAAGACGAAGACGATGAAGAGGACAACGACGAAGACGATGAAGAGGAGGATGAAGAGGAGGAAATGCCAGAAGCAGGCTCTGATGCTGAACAGAGCTCTTATGAAGAAATGCCATACAACTTACAAATGGCAAAACGCACACATTTTGGCAATAGTGATAGGTTTGGGTTTGGTGATAGCCTTACAGTAAGAGGTAGGAGAGTCACTTCCAACAGAGTCAAAAGAAAGATGACTTATGAGGGAGGAATGTGCTATATCTGTTTCTAGGTGGTATTCTTACTGTAGCCGATGATCTATTGAAGAATGATGGCAAAAAGTTCCTTGATATGATGGAAAGACTTGCTGAACGAAGGATGCAGCAGGAGGAAAAGATTGACCTGGAGCCAGAAGACGGGTATTATGAAGAAGACGAGGATGAGGATGAAGCATATGAAGTAGAAGACGAGGTAAATCTCAATGAAAGAGTGCAACACTACCACAAGAGACTGATCTATACGACGCATGGTAGGACACTCGAACAGAAGAACAGCGCATGGAAGAAGGACGAAGGATGTTCCAAATCTTTGCTGCCCGTATGTTTGAACAGCGTGTACTTGCTGCGTACCGTGAAAAAGTGGCAAGAGAAAGACAGCAGCGCCTGATCCAGGAATTAGAAGATGAAGAAAAGCAGAAAGAAGAAAGAGAAGCCAAGAAGCAAAAGGAGAAGGAACGTAAAAAGGAACAGAAGCGGTAGGCATGAATGAGATCCATCCTCACCCACAGAATGAACCTACTAATATATATATATACATATATATTAATATACATGTCTATATGTGTGTATTCTCCAGTCAGCTTAAACAACAGCAGGAGACAGAGCGGTTGGCTTTAGAGGCAGAAAAAAGGGCTGCTGAAGAAGCAGAAAAGGCAAAGGCTGAACAACGACTTGCTGAAGAACGACAGCGACGTGAACAAGAAAGACTGCGGAAGGAGGAGGAGAAACGACAAAGAGAAGAAGGAAGATTACGAAAAGAGGAGGAGAAACGACGAAGATTAAAAGAGGAACGTGAAAAAGCAGCAGCAGCGGAAAAAGAGAGAAAACGCAAAGAAAAGGATGAGCAAGAGCGTCGTGAGATGGCTGAAAAGGCGTCAAAGAAGGAAGAAGAGAAGAAACGATATGCATTATTAGCTGAAAAGGCACGACAGGAGAAAGAAGTAGCCCAGAGAAGAGAGCAGGAGAAAAGACGAGAAGAACAGCGACAGGAAAAGCAGAGTCAAGAGACTACAACACCACCCAAGAAACCTGCATTTGAGTCTCTTTATGCTTCTCACCGCACAACATCAGCTACGATGCGAAGCCCTCTTCTGGACCAGTTGAATATGACGGAAGAAACAAGGCAGCGGACATTAATGGATGCCTTGGTAGGACCACTAGTAAGTCAAGTAGGTGGTGGCACTCCTGCTACAGGGACAATGCCGACGATGCCTACGACTGCTCTTCCTCTCTATACCACACCCACCATCACCACCACTTTTTCTTCTCCAACAACTACCTCTACTTCTGCTCCTGCTCCTACTTCTGCCCCTACTCCTACTCCTACTATATATACTCCTACTACCACCACACCCATAGCCTCTGGTCTTTTTAGTGATAGGCGTGGTGTGTCTAATCACGCCAACCGACCCCCTCTTCTTCCATGCACAGCCGCACCCAGTCTTCGTCTCCATGCTCTTCCTCACTGTTTATTACCCACGACAAGTGGGGAAATAGGTAACTTGCACTCTGTTTTGTACATGTAGAATAGCCCAATGGAAACCCCTTATGGCCATGTTCTTATACAAAAGAATCCATTTCTCACTATGGTCTGATCTGTTGTGTTGTGTTGTATCATGGATTGTATCATGGATTGTATTACACTATCCACATCCACATCCACACACACACAGCACCCACAGTAGGAAGTGACTTGGATCAACCCCAAGGCAATCCTCCTACCCTCTTCACAAGAGTCATTCCTCCTCCTATGGGCTATAACTCAAGCAGACTTCTGTCCTGTTCTTCCTCAGAAACAACGACACAGCCCATGGCTCGACTGTCCCATCCTCCCATCACTCCCATTGGCCAAATGCCCGGTGGAAGAAGAACATCTACAAGCACTGCAGGACCTGTGGGAGCAAGACCAGGCAAACCCGTGGCAGGGGCCCGACAGTTCTCATCCAAGCGACGTTCTGCTACCTTGACAGAACCCAGCAGTGATCCATCGACCCATTCGTTGTTCTCTAACTTTTTATTTGGTGAGCCCAGTAATCGAGGTAAGGATTATTTTTTTTAACTAGAGGGGGATTCACAGTGTTCTATGTGTCCTATGTGTCCTATGGTCTATATGTGTGTCCGTATGTGTATATGTATGCATATGTATATGTATGTATATGTATATGTATGTATATGTATATGTATATGTATATGTATATGTATATGTATATGTGTGTATATATATATATATATGTGTGTGTGTGTGTGTGTGTATATATGTGCGTGTCTGTATGTGTCTATGTGGTTAGGCACTACAAGTACCTGTGGCGTGCCTCTATTGTCTCCTAGTGAAGCACGGACACGAGGACGATGGGAAGACCCTAAGCCTCTTGACAGACGGTTCTCTAATGACAGTACAGGATTTGGCTGGACCAATGGTTGGACGGCTTCTTCCATGCTCTCTGATAATGTTCATGGAAAGCTATTTGGAGATGCCTTGGTAAGTGAATCCATTGAACGATGGTGGTGGTGGTAAAGGGATTCTATATTGATTTATTCTTTCTTACTGTTACTGCTATAATGACAACTAATACTTAATACAAATAATAATACTAATACTAATACTAATACTAATACTAATACTAATACTAATACTAATACTAATACTAATACTAATACTAATACTAATACTAATACTAATACTAATACTAATACTAATACTAATACTAATACTAATACTAATACTAAATACTAAATACTAATACTAATACTAATACTAATACTACTGTTATTATTACACTACATTAGCCTGATCGCAATGCCCCTATTCTGGAGAGAGCAAAAGTAGCTTATCAAAAATTGGAAGAGATCATGCCTACAAAATACTATAATGCACCTCATCTCTTTACCCTCAGCCAACTGCATTTAATCATGTGTGATCTCCATGTCGATTATCAGATTGAAATGCGTGAACTGTACGAAGCCATCCAAGCCTCTCCGCAGAGTGGATTCCAATGTGTTCATCATCCCCAACATGGCATTGTTGTATTGTATGAATATGCCAAAGTACCTGTTGTAGAAGCTGGACGTAGAGCTAGTTTTAACTATGCGATGACAAATGCAGTGGATTCGCTGTCTCCTCCTTTTGCACCTCGTTCTCTGCCTACACAACCACCCGTGCTGGGTCTCTCTAGTCATCCTCCACCCACACTACCTCTACCTTCTCTCCCATTGCCCAAGGGAGGGACAGATCCATTTGGTAGTCCTATGCCATGAAAGAAGAAAAGAAGAAAAAAGAAAAAAAGAAAAAAAGAAAAAAAAGACATAACTTATCCCTTTCATTTCTGTTTATTTTTCTTCTGTTTTTTTGTTTTTTGTTTTTCATTGGCTTTACCTGTAATATCATGTTCATATCTTACACTCTCACCAGAAAAGAAAGAAAGAAAACTCCACCCATAAACATATCTATCTACAAACATATCTATCTACAAACATATTTATCTACAAACATATCTACAAACATATCTACACATCTCTCTCTCTCTAGGTATATACAAACAGGCAAACACACAGGCAAACAGACACACACACATAAGCAAACAAAGAGTATTAAGTTTGGGCAAGGTAGAGCCTTGGACTCTATGGATTGACTAGAATAGCTAAACTTCTGAGCAGAGGGATTTGTACAAGAGAGAAAAGGAGAGAAAGAGGAGATAAATACAAGTGTGTATATAGAAAGGAAGAAGAGAGAAAGGAAGAGAGAAAGGAAGAGAAAAAGAGTGAGTAGAAAAGAATAACAGAGCAATAACATAAAATATAGAATAGCAGTTTACACCATACCAATACTAGTGCATAGACCAGTGCTAATATCAGTAACAGTAGAGTACCAAATTCCCTATGTAAAAAGAAAAAGAAAAAGAAAAGAAAAGAAAAGAAAAATCCATAGCCAAACAACCCCCCCTTAAGAAATGAACCATTGGACTTCTTTTCTCTGCTATTTTCCCTGCTCTCTCTAAATCTCTCTCTCTCTTTTTTTTTCTTTTTTTTTTCCTTGGTGTGTTTTTATTATTACTATTGGTTCCAGTACTGCTGCTGCTGCTGCTGCTGTTGACGCCCAGCAGAGGGAGGTTGACCCTGAGGTTGTTGAGTCTGGGGATGATACTGTTGAGGATATTGTTGGTAAGAAAACATTTGAGGTTGTCCAAAGTAATTAGGATTGGCCATCTGATGGTACTGCTGCTGCTGGCCCTGCTGTTGCTGGCCCTGCTGTTGCTGGCCCTGCTGCTGCACTTGCTGGCCCTGCTGCTGCACTTGTTGGCCCTGTTGTCCTTGCTGGCCCTGCTGAGGATTGCTGCTTGTCATATGGCCCTGCTGAGGTGTATTGCCACTCGCATTGGCAGCTCCGTTGGACTTGTCATACTTGTAGGGTGCAGTATCATTCTTGGTGGGGGTTTGTTGGGGCTGAGGGGGTTGTTGGAGGTTCAGGAATCCCTGCAGTTGAGGATTAGCACCATAGGAGGACTTGTGGTAGTCATGGAGACCTCCCAGGTGCTGCTGTAGGCCTGACATGTCGTCGTAGCCACCTGATCCCGACTGGTTGTAGTGCTGTGAGTGGGTGGCATAGGGGGACCCAGCATAGGGAGAGGCAGGCTTGGCCGAGTGTTGGTACATGCTAGGGTACATGTTCTTGTTGATAAAGGGCTGTCCGTAGCCTGACTGTTGGTAGCCGCCGTACTGGTTGGGCATGTAGTAGTATTGGTAATACGGGACATTGGCAGGATAGATCTGGGCCTGCTGTGGCATGGTGTTCTGTCCCTGGGTGGCGGTGGGATCCTGGCTGTACTTGTCTCTGGCTTGGTAGGGACTGGTGGAGGTCACTGAGGGGGTGTGGAAGGCAGCAGGATCATAGTAGCCCTAGTCATTACAATAGAAAGCATTAGAATAGAATAGAAAGGGGAGGCCTCTTGGTGACATCTCCACCCCTTACCATGGCAGCAGCAGCACGCTGGGCTTCAGTGCCATAAATACCATAATCAGGCAGTGTTCCCATTGGATTCATGCCAAAACCAGAGATACCAGCAGGAGGTTGGTTGGGCAGATAAGAGCTATAGGCAGAGGTAAGATGGTCCATGCCAAATGGGTGGGTCTGCTGTTGAGGAAGATGAGGGTGGCTCTGTTGTTGTTGTTGTTGGTGGTGGTGGTGGTGCTGTTGGTGGTGGTGGTGCTGTTGCTGTGCCTGCTGTTGCTGTGCCTGCTGTTGGGCATAGTGCTGTTGGAGTTGAGCATGCTGGGATTGCGGAGTTTGCTGGGACTGAGTGGGTTGTGTTTGGGTGTGTGGGGTAGGGTGGAGTGTGCTAGTGTGTGGAGGAGTTGTGGTTGTGGTAGCAGTAGCAGCAGCAGCAGCAGCAGCAGCAGTATTGGCAGTATTAACAGCAGTATTAACAGCAGTATTAACAGCAGTATTAACAGCAGTATTAACAGCAGCAGTGGGAGTTGCAGTGCTGTGGACATGAGGAACTGCACTGTGGTCTGTAGCACTGCTTGTTGTGGCAGGTGGAGAGACATAGGCAGCAGAAATGTCCTGCTTAAGATAGCCAGTGGGGTTGGCATTCAGGGACACTTCAGATGCCTGCAGTGTGTTGGTCTTTGCTACTACAGGTGAGGCAGCAGCAAGAGGTGTTGGCTCTGTAGACTCGTGTTCTTCTCCACCTACAGATTCCTTTGCAGCCATGGGCTCTGCTGCTGGGGGCTCACTACATGCACCAGGGTCAATACAGAACAGCCACCCTCTTTCTACCCTATTCTATACGCTGTGGCTCGTGGATGCACTTACACTGACACGACCGACACTGCCTCAATAGGCTCCTCCACCTCATCCTCATCCAAATTCAGACTGCCAAACTTGACACCTACTGCAGCCAGAGTAGCGCTGTTGCTGGGCAATACCACGGGCTCCTCCTGCTTAAGACGACGCACGGTGGATTTGGTCTTGCCCACCAAAGGCTCCTCCACCACTGTCTCCACAGCAGTGTGCTCCTTCCGAGGCACAGAAAAGACCTCACTGGACCCTTCTTCAGCAGCAGCACTAGGATGATGGGAGGGTGCTTTGGCTGTTTCTGCTGCCGAGTCCCACGCGTCAGAAGAAGCCTCCAAGGGCGATCCTTCCAATTCCTCTTTTCCCTGTCCATCCTCCACTGCCTCGTCTGTCTCCTGCTCCTCGTCTGTCTCTTGCTCCTTGATGTCTTCCTTGACCTCTGGCTTTGGCTGTGATCTATTCTCTCTCTCTTTTAACAAGCCATTCTAATGGACAAGGGGAAGGAGGAGGGAAGGAAGAGGGAAGGAGGGACTTACTTTAACAGACTTGCCCATGTCTTTGTCTCTGGCACCGCTGCCTTTGTCTCTGGCACTGCTGCCTCGTCTGTGTTCTGTGCTGCTGTAGAGCCACCATGGGCCGCTGACCAGGGTGTGTCCCAGCTGTCTGATGTGCTCTGCTTTACGTCAGAACCCTCCTGCTTCTTCAGCACGTCCTTCTCACTGCTCTCCTTGGGTGTAGCAATAGCAGCCCACGAACTCCCTTGGTCAGTGACTGGGTACACTGGCTTGGCTGGCCTTGGCCATGACGTATTCTGAGCTACTTTACCACGCACTGGTTTGCCTCCCTTTTCTACTCACGAGGTGTGCTCCTTATTAGCAAAAGAGAAAGAGAAAAGAGAAAGAAAAGAGAAAAAGAGAAAAAGAGAAAAGAGAAAAGAGAGGAATAGTCATACTACACTTAGAGTAATCAACACCCCACCTTTGGCTGTCTTTTTCTCGCTCTGACTTTTTACTGTGCGGTCTTGTTCTGTGCGTTGGTAGGTGGGTTGGGGTGGAGTGGGTTTCTTCAGTCCCTCCTTTTTTGTTTTCTTTGTTTTGACCTCTCCCCACTGACTTGCGTGTCCTGTGGATAAGAAGAAAGAGTAAGAGTAAGAGTAAGAGTAAGAGTAAGAGTAAGAGTAAGAGTAAGAATAAGAGTAAGATAAGAAGAAAGAGTAAGAAGAAATAGTAAAAAGTAAGAAAGGAGAGGTGTCGGGTAAGCACCTCACTACCACCACAAAGAATTACCTTCACTAATACGATCCACTGCCAACTCCAGGTCTCCATCAGCATCTCCAATAGCAAACAACAGGTCATCTTCTGTCCAGTCTGTGAACAGCTCTTTCAGCGTGGCTAAATGAGCACCATATTGGGTCTTTAACTTTTTAAAGTCGTTTTGTTCAATGGAGCCGGAGGAGCGTCCCTTTCCACCGGTTGTATGTGTTCGTGTTTCGTAAAAAGTCATTCTTTGTATGCGTTGGCTGTGAGTCTCTTTTTTTTTCCAAGCGTTAAGTCACAAGTCAGAAGCAATGACGTATTTACAGTTTACTTTGTTTATTCTTTCTCTCTGTAGTGCAGTGCAGTGGTGGAGGGGAGGTTGCGTGTCTTTTTCTTCTACTGTGGGTAAACAAAGGAAAGAAAGGGTTCAAGCCAAAGGAGGTTGAGTTTTTCTTTTTTCTTTTTGAGTTTGATTTTTTTTTCTTCTTTTTCTGTTGAATAAAGAAGTGAAGAAAAGAAAAGAAAGAGAAAAAGGAAAGAAAGAAAGAAAGAAAGAAAAAGAGAAATCTGATGCGGGTTTATAATACAAGGCGACGTTCTTTTTTTTTCTTTTTTTCTCTTTATATTTTCCTTTACTTGTTTTTTATGAGTCAGTGGAGACAGAAGAGCAGTGGTGTGGTGTGTATAGAAAAAGAGAAAAAGAGGGAAAAGAGAGGGAAAAAGGAATTCAATTTTTGCCTGTGATCTGTGGATGCGTAGTTCAATCGTAAGAATCCAGTCATAAGTCATAAGGAATCCAAGAAGAGGAATAAAGAAGAGCAAGGAATCCAAATTCCATGTCTACACATCAATCATAAGGGAGAAAGTGTTCAAGTGTTCAATTGTTCAATTGTCATTGGATAAGGGCATCAAAAGCTCCCCTCCATTCACTTGTTCACACCATGGATGTCTGTTGCCTAGGAACCAGCATAGTGGGGAGGTGACATCAAAAGACGCGTGGTTTCAGTCGCGTCCTTCTCAGCTGTGGGTGTGGATAGCAACACGACACCATGCATTGTCAGCACCACTCCCAGCAGCACCAGCACCCACTGCCACCACTGTAAGCGGTCCCATTGGTCATAATACACAACCCCATTGAATAGCGTCGACACATTAAACGCGCAAAAGGAGAGCGGCACCAACACCACCGTGTCACAGAGCCTTAATCCCTTGTTCAGATAGAATAGCTTGGGAGCAGCAGAAGTATGAGCCAAAAACCACAATTCCTTTCTCTTGTTGCGTCTGCCAATGAGAAGGGAGAATTACCTGCAACACAGCAGTAGCCACCATCATCACCAGCAGAATCCATGTCAGTGCATGGTGGAGCTGGTTGTCATGATAGACAAGGGTAAGAATAAGCAGCTCAACCCCGCTTTTGGCAAATAGCAGGCTTTGGCTACTAATATTCCCCCCGAGAATACCATAACTGGCATGTCCATAAAAGAAAGAGACAGAACAGAACAGAGACAGCCATTAGCACAGAAAACAGACCCTTTTCTCTCTCTTTCTCTTTTCTTTTGCTTACCTCATCCCAACATAGCGCTTGAGATCCTCCAGACACACCCACCTATCCAGCAACAGCGAAGGATGGGGTGGTGAGACGGTGTCTTCCCATTGGCAGTAGACATAATCAAGTGTGTGGGTCAGGAGCATAGTCACCACAACAGCTGACTCTAGAATGCTAAAGTACACAATAAAGCCTGGCTTCTTATAGAGCTGAATGAGGTCTTCTAAGCTGTGATTGGGCTCATTCAACACACCAAACCCCCCCACCAACAATGCACCAGCGACAATCAACACTGTGCCTAGAGAGAAATAAGGACAAGGCCATACATACACTCCTTTCTTTCTTTCTTTCTTTCTTTCTTTCTCATGGCATCTGCGGAGTGCACTGTGATGTCATGGTCTGATCTGACTTACCAATCACACTTCTCCTTGACAGTGGGTCTCCCAACACTACATTGGCAGCCATGACATTAAAGACAAGATTCATAGCACCAATCGGAGCAAGAATCACCACAGGAAGATAGCCAATGGAAAAGACAGAACCAGTGATATTGGCTACCAGGTACATTCCAAAGGCAGCGGCCCATAATGGACGACGGTAGGCACTCCTGCGTGCTTCCTTGGGAAGACTATCATTTGCTAGGTGGGATTTGCGCTGGTAGGCAAGACAAAAGGCCTGAACAAGATTCGTCACTACAGACACAAACAGGCCTACCCAGAAACTAAGGAGAGAGGGCTCTGTGCTGTGGAGGCTGTCTATGCTGTGGAAAGACACCACTTGAGGAAGAGGGTTGCTATGGGAGGAATAAAGCTGAGGACTGTCCAGGCTGAAAAGAGAAAAGAGACTGGCTAGGCTGTGCTGTTGAAGAAATGAGAAGAGCATAAGAGGAAGGGAAAAAAAAAAAAGGTAGAAAGGAAGCACTAGTGAACTCTACATAGGAGACACCATGTCACGTGTACATATCCATTGTGCATAAATCAAATCTACTCAATAGAGAGAGAGAGAGACAAAAAAGGAGACAAAAAAAGAGACAAAAAAGGAGACGGAAATAAAATAAAAAATAAAAAAGAGGGTTTCTCTCTGTACACCCTCAAAATCAGTCAAGACAGACTTCCCTTCTTTTCCCTTGGGAAGGAGCGACACACCTTTGCCCTCCCCTCTCAAACGTGTGACGTAGAGGATTCACAGTCACAGTCACAGCACCGCAGTGGTGTGGTGTGGTGTGGAATGGTCCTGGACTAAGAATATTTTTCTTGTCTCTTCATCGTATCATGAGGAGTGATCCAACCCACAACGAGGATTTTACCATGCCTCATGCTGGTACGTCCATGTACTCTGCGCCAGGACAGCCCTACTACGGCCAGTACGCGTACGACACAAACCAGGAACAGCCTGGCAAAAGCTACGAAGAACGCCTTCAAGACAAGGCAAAGAAATGGCAGCAACTTCAAAACAAACGGTATGGCTCCAAGCGCAAGTTTGGGTTTGTTGAACACGAAAAAGTCGACATGCCACCCGAACACCTGCGTAAAATCATCAAAGACCACGGCGACATGTCTGCCAAAAAGTTCCGACACGACAAACGCATTTACCTGGGTGCACTCAAGTATGTTCCCCATGCTGTCCTTAAGCTACTGGAGAACATGCCCATGCCCTGGGAGCAAGTGAGAGAAGTGTCGGTTCTCTATCACATCACAGGTGCCATCACCTTTGTCAATGAAATCCCATGGGTCATTGAGCCTGTGTACATTGCCCAGTGGGGAACCATGTGGATCATGATGCGAAGAGAGAAGAGAGACAGACGTCACTTTAAGCGTATGAGATTCCCTCCCTTTGATGATGAGGAACCTCCCCTGGACTATGGCGACAATATTATGGATGTAGAACCCCTCGAGGCAATTCAAATGGAAATGGACGAGGAGGAAGATGCCGCTGTGTATGACTGGTTCTATGATCCAAAGCCACTCTTGGATACAAAACACGTCAATGGCACCACCTACAGAAAGTGGCGTCTTGATCTTCCCATCATGTCCACTCTCTACCGTCTCGCCCACCAATTGCTATCAGACATGAACGACAAGAACTACTTTTATCTCTTCGACCTCAACTCCTTCTTCACAGCAAAGGCACTCAGCATGGCTATTCCCGGTGGACCCAAGTTTGAGCCTCTGTTCCGTGACATTGACACATCCGATGAAGACTGGAATGAGTTCAATGACATCAACAAGATCATCATCCGTCAACCTGTACGTACAGAATACAAGATCGCATTTCCATTCCTCTACAACTCCCTACCTCGCAGTGTGCGTGTAGCATGGTACCACTACCCCATTGTGGTGTATGTGCGCTCAGAAGACCCTGATCTGCCTGCCTTTTACTTTGATCCCATTGTCAATCCCATCTCATCCCGTACCATTGTCCTGTCGGGAAAGCAACACGAGGACTCCATCTTTGGTGAGGACGGTGAGGAAGATTTGACTGGATTCAGTCTACCCGAACACATCACTCCCTTTCTCGATAGCACAGAGCTCTACACAGACAATACATCCCATGCCATTGCTCTCTACTGGGCACCCCATCCTTATGACAAGCGATCAGGCCAGACAAGACGTGCTCAGGACATTCCCCTGGTCAAGAACTGGTACCTTGAACATTGTCCCCCTAACCAGCCTGTCAAAGTGCGTGTGTCTTACCAAAAACTGCTCAAGTGCTATGTATTGAATGCTCTCAAACACCGTGCCCCCAAGGCTCTGAATAAAAAGTATCTCTTCCGCAGTCTAAAGGCCACCAAGTTCTTCCAGACCACACAGCTGGATTGGGTGGAGGCAGGTCTTCAGGTGTGTCGACAGGGCTACAACATGTTGAATTTGTTGATTCATCGTAAAAACCTCAACTACCTTCACTTGGACTACAACTTTAACTTGAAGCCCGTCAAGACACTGACCACCAAGGAAAGAAAAAAGTCTCGGTTCGGTAACGCCTTTCACTTGTGCAGAGAAATCCTTCGTCTTACAAAACTGATTGTCGACTCCCATGTCCAGTATCGGTTGGGCAATGTCGATGCGTTCCAACTGGCCGATGGATTACAGTACATCTTTTCTCATGTTGGACAATTGACAGGCATGTACAGATACAAGTACCGTCTGATGCGACAGATTCGTATGTGCAAGGATTTAAAGCATTTGATCTGTAAGTATATCTTTTTGAGATCTTTCTTTCTTTCTTTCTATCAACACCATAGAAAGTCTTGGATAACTGACATGCATCCTACCATTAGACTACCGCTTCAACACAGGACCCGTAGGCAAAGGACCCGGTGTAGGCTTCTGGGCTCCTGGATGGAGAGTATGGCTGTTCTTTATGCGCGGTATTGTGCCCTTGCTCGAACGTTGGTTGGGCAACTTGCTCGCCCGTCAATTCGAGGGCAGACACTCCAAGGGCATTGCAAAGACAGTGACAAAACAACGTGTGGACTCTCACTACGATCTCGAACTGAGAGCCGCTGTGCTTCACGACATTACAGATGCCATGCCTGAAGGCATCAAGGGCAACAAATCCCGTACCATTCTACAGCACTTGTCAGAAGCATGGAGAGCATGGAAGGCCAACATTCCCTGGAAAGTCCCTGGCATGCCCACTCCCATTGAGAACATGATCCTTCGTTACATTAAAGCCAAGGCAGATTGGTGGACAAGTGTGGCCCATTACAACCGTGAGCGTATTCGTCGTGGTGCGACTGTGGACAAGACCATTTGTCGCAAGAACTTGGGTCGTTTGACCCGTCTATGGCTCAAGGCAGAACAGGAGCGCCAACACAACTATCTCAAGGATGGTCCTTACATTACAGCTGAAGAGGCTGTCGCTATTTATACATCCACAGTGCATTGGCTGGAAAGCAGAAAGTTCTCCCCTATTCCCTTTCCTCCTCTCTCCTACAAACACGATACAAAGCTGCTGATTCTTGCTCTTGAACGTCTTCGTGAAGCCTACAGTGTGCAGGGTCGATTGAACCAGAGTCAGCGTGAAGAACTGGGTCTGATTGAGCAGGCCTATGACAACCCCCACGAAGCCCTGTCGCGTATTAAACGTTTGCTGCTGACTCAGCGTGCCTTCAAGGAAGTGGGCATTGAGTTTATGGATCTGTACTCTCACCTGATTCCTGTCTATGACATTGAGCCACTTGAGAAGATCACAGATGCTTACCTTGACCAGTACCTTTGGTATGAAGCCGACAAACGCCACCTCTTCCCTGCCTGGATCAAGCCTTCTGATTCTGAACCCCCACCCCTGCTGGTGTACAAATGGTGTCAGGGAATCAACAATCTGACAGAAGTATGGGACACAACAGAAGGACAGTGCAATGTCATGCTGGAGACTCAGTTCAGTCGTGTCTATGAAAAAGTAGATCTTACTCTTCTCGGTCGTCTCTTGCGTCTTATTCTCGACCATAACCTGGCAGATTATGCTACTGCCAAGAACAACGTTGTGCTGAACTACAAGGACATGAACCACGTCAACACGTACGGTCTTATTCGTGGTCTTCAGTTTGCTTCGTTCATTTTCCAATACTACGGTCTTGTGCTTGATTTGCTTGTGCTGGGTCTTCACAGGGCCAGTGAGATGGCAGGTCCTCCTCAACTGCCCAATGACTTTTTGCAGTACCGTGATGTCTCTACAGAAACACGACACCCCATCCGCCTCTACTCTCGCTACATTGACCGTCTTCATATCTTCTTCCGGTTCACAGCAGACGAAGCACGCGACTTGATCCAGCGCTACTTGACAGAACATCCTGATCCCAATTTTGAGAACATTGTCGGCTATAACAACAAAAAGTGCTGGCCGCGTGATTGTCGTATGCGTCTTATGAAGCACGATGTGAACTTGGGCCGT
>JALLLS010000106.1:0-104000 GCA_025094145.1 Spinellus fusiger | reverse complement strand
CCAAAGCAGAGTCAAACATTGGAATGCCAATGGATGGCAAACCACGAGCACCAGACACACCAGGAGAACCAGAGACACCAGGCAGAACCAAAGGGACACCAGGAGAACCAGGAAAACCAGGGGAACCAGGGGAGACACCAGACAGGACAACAGGAACACCAGAAGACAGACAGCCACCAGGAACACCAGACACACCAGACACACCAGGGGAAGGAAGGGGAGCATAGGAGGAGAAGGGAAGGAGGGAAGTAAAGGGACCAGGAGGGGGAGGACGGGAGGAAGGAAGGATGTCACCACTATATACAGTTTCAAGATGGTCAGCCATCACTTTTACAGCAACAGCTGGACCATCAGGGTGGGTGAAGGAAGGAGTGGAAGTGTGGCGCCCCTTGAGATGCTTGACCTTGGCTGAAGCCTTGGAAAAGTTGGTCTCAAGTGACTTGCAGAAATTCTGCCATGACATACGTTTTGCTGACAGGACAGCAGACACAAAGGAAGCATGGGCAGCCTTGTACTTTGACCACCAGTGGACCTTGTCAATGCCAGTGCAGTAGTGCCACTTTCTGTAGCACTTTTCCCTGTTGGCAGCAGCAGATTGTAGAGCAGGAGACCAGTACTTTTTCCAATGGGACGGCCGAGGAGTCTTGGTACCCAGAGCTGCATCCAGAGATAGGTAGATACACTCATTGAGTGAGTCATTGAGACTGTCAATGAGTGGGCAAGTAGGGGGAGGGGAAGACACAAGGGATTGTAGTTGGGTGCATAGGGGTTGGGAGAGGGAGGTGAATGTGGAAATGTACAGGTTGCATGGATCTTCTTCTTGTAGTCTTGACAGATTCCAGAGGCGTCGGGGGTGAATGAATGATGAAGGGGAGGATGGGGGAGAAGGGGAGGTAGAGGACATGTCATAGGTAAAGGAAAGGGTAAGCATACGGTGGTCAGAGCCAAGGGAGAGGTCAGAAAAGATATTCATAGAAGGGAGGGTCATAGGGAAATTGCATAGAAACAGGTCAATGATACTTGTGCATGTGCATCACGCCGGAAACCATGCCAGGTAGCAGTGCCATAGGAAAGAGAAGAGTTCAACACAGACAGGGACCGCTCCTCAAGCCATGGAACCATGGCAGAGCCACGGGGAGACATCACTGCATCACCAGTAATGTCACCCAGCCTTGCATTGAAGTCACCACACAAGATGGTGTTGGGGAAAATAGGAAGAGAAGAAAGGACAGACATAAAGTGAGAACGTGGCATAGAAGGGGGGAGGTACAGGCATAGAAAACGAAGTGGTCCCACTTTCAAAGAAAGGGTATACTTGTTTGGAGAAGGAAGTTGGTAGACGGGAAAGGGAAAGGAAGGAGACACCAGAGCAGAGACACCCATAGAGCCACGGTTGGCAGAGAGAACAGGAGAGCCATACAGATGGAATTGCTCCCAGTCTGTAGGTAGACAGGCAGGGGGAAGAAGCCAGGTTTCTGTGATAAAAAGAATGGAGGAGGGGGGACAGTGGGACAATACATCATGCACAATGGTTGTCCGAAGACCATTGGCATTCCATAAACTTACCTTTATGGACTCACTCATAAATCAAGATTGTCATCATGGGTCATAGGGGTAAAGGAGGGGGAGGAGGAGACTTCACTCATCTCATCATCACTGATGGAGAAGGCCTGGTCACGGTGGCGGACAGCACGGGCAGGGTTGGAGAGGATCTCCTTGAGGTCTTCCTCAGAGATCCAGCCAACAGAAAGGAAGGACTTGGCCACAGAGGGGATCAGGGGGGTGCGGAGGTGGGTCAGGGCCAGGATGCACCTCTTACGGTGCACTTCATGGGCCTTGTCTTCCAATTCCTCAGAAGACAGGCTGGCAAAGGCAGGGTCAGCCAGGTGTTTGGGGTCCAGGGGCTCAAACCCAGAGATGACCTTCACCTGAGCCTTCTCCAAGAGCTCCAGGACAGTGGGGGCATACCCATTATGGACCAACAGGCCAAGGACAGAGCGGGCAGGGAAACAAATGTCCAGCAGACGGGAGGGCTCCAGACCAAAGACACAAAGGCGGCGACGGACCTCTTGTCTGGTCATCTTTCTTGACCGGGGGATGTAGATATACTGATGTCCTGTGACATCAGAAGCCTCAGAAAAGACTCGGACATTAGCCTCAAACTTCCTTTGGGAAGTCCTAGGTCTGGGAGCAGGAGCAGGGCGGTTTTTCTTGGCCACAGTGGCCCAGGAGGAGTCCTTTGCTGTTTTGACAGCATTGGCAGAGGCAGCCAGGGGGGAAGATCCTGAAGAAGAGACAGGAGAAACCAACATATTGTTAGTAATTTTTGCATTTTTTACCTCCGACGATGACGTCATGGGTGTGACTGGTGTTGTGGCGGCTGCGCGACGTCGCAGGCTTTCGTTCTCCGCCTCAAGCTCTGAAATCCGACCTCTCAGAGCCAAGATATCAGCCTTGGAGCTCTCTAGCTCCTGGACCTTTTTTGCCAGGCCTAAAACCAAGGCAGTCAGGGATTGGAAGTCCGACAGGGCCGGACTAGGTGGTGGTTCGGTGGTGGTCTCCATGGCACCAGAGACAAGGTGTAAAGGTGTTCCCAAAGGAAAGGGAGAGAAGCTCATTGAGAAATAGGCCTAGAGGAAAACAGACAATGGATTCGAAAAGGCAGCAGATGGATGCACCCAAAAATGTACTGGATGCAAATAGATGGGGTGGAAAAAAGTTAGTTAAAATTTGAAAACTTACCAAAAGTGAGGAGAAAGTGAAAGAGAGTGGGGGATGTAGCTCAGATGGTAGAGCGCTCGCTTAGCATGCGAGAGGCACTGGGATCGACGCCCAGCTTCTCCACAATTTTATTGTATGTTACTGCAATTTAAATGATTTATTTATTACTTAAATAACTATATAAATAATGTTTGCACATTCAACACCATGAGCATTTTTGCTAAGACACCTGAGATGTATGAGAAATATTTCAGCCTTAAGACTTGTTGTGATGACCTAATATGAACACCCCTTTATTTTTCTCTATTTCCCCCACCATCAATCTCTCTCCTTTATTTACATCAATTCTGTGTTACTGATCATGCACTTTTTTATTCTATGCCATTGATCATATACTCTTTTATTTCCATATAACATTGAAAATACTTAGCAATTAGATAGTGCTATTGAAACAGTCATATAAATAGTCATATAATTGTCATAATAAAATATGTATTCTGATATCTGCTATCTGCATATACTATCTATCATATCTTGTCTTATATGCACAACACCTAGTACCTTCTTCCTACCTGTCTCAAGTGGACCCTTACAATTGTTCAGTAATTTTTTGCAAGCTGCAGAACATGAATGCTGCCCAAGCCAAGGCATCTTGCATGTTTAACATACCTGATTATACTGTTAGAGAGACATATTAAAGCACTTCAAAAGAACAGGCTTGGTCATACCTTCTCCTAAGAAGGTATTATTGTTATTGTTATTGTTACCATAATTTCTCTTTATCAGTAAATTTGATATACTATATTAGAAAATATTTTACTTATAAATATTCTTCTAATTTCATAATAATTTTTAATTCTTTATTTTATACACACCCAAAGATTTTTCTGGCTTTTAGGTGGTGATACCTCCTTCCTTTTATGTCTAAAAATTATTGCCTTTTATGGAACGGTGTTTAAAATCAAAAGGTTTGCAAGTATCTAAATAATTGTTTCCTTTTGTGGATACCTCAATATCAAATTGTATTATTAGTAAAATATATTGTTTATGAATAAAATTATTGATGGATAAAATTATTTATTGTAATAATATAGCTAGTAATACTGTAGCTAATAACATACTATTACTATAGCCACTGCTGTTCTAGTTGTATTCCTTCATAGCAACAGAATATACACCCTAAAAGCCTTGTGCTTTATCCTTGGGAGATAGATAACTATGCTCAGGAGTATACCCTAGACACCCTAGACACCCTAGACAGTATAGAAGGAAGAAGACCACCTTGGACTGACTTGAGAAAGAGTCTTTACTTATCTAATAGCAGAAGAGTGTATTAGTAATAATTCAATAAGAGAGATAGTATGCTTACCTTGTACTTAATACATGTCTTGGGAATAATAAGCCATGTTTTATCTATTGGAAGAAGATTCAGTACTATGCCTTATGGATTACAATGAGCTCAAGCCCAGATAAAGACACTGCTTACCTTTTTATCACTAGAATAGTCCTTGGTGGTGTCTATCACCTCCTTCTATTGTTTCTCTTTGTTAATAATAGCACATTACCTTGCTCAGTTATGCTCATCTTGACAAGTACTTAAATGTTAAGTTGTATGTGCAGTGTGAGAAATAATAAAATAATAACAGACCAAAGAATGAAAAATATTTTCATTTTAGTGAGGTATCACTCTAGCCTTCACTTTTTAATAATTTAAGTCAAAATTCTAAAGTCAAACAGCTCACTCTCTTTCTATTTTTATATTGAAATCTTCCTTAACATGTCCTTCTCTACCATTAATTTCAAGAAAAGTGAAATCTTCACCTGAAATATCTGCCAGAAGACATTCAAAACAAAAGCTTTTATGAAAGCACACAGGATCACCCACAACATGTAAGTTTAATCTCAAGTCTAAAAGTAATGTTGCTCATTCTTTACTTTGAATAGTCCCATGGCTGAGTCTTCTTAGTATTTATCATAAAAACAGCAACAACAATGCTTTCAAGGAGACTGCCTTTGTGGAGGGCATATTCCCATTCTCTTTAAGATTAGAGATGATCTTGCATCATTTCTTTTCTGAGAATGAGAGTTGCTTTTCCAAGGCACTTAAAGCTCCTTGCCACCAACCCCCTCAAAACAGCAATGCTTTCTGCCTTGCCCAACAAAACACCCAACCAGAGTGTTTTGCCCCAGCAAGGAAAGAAGTGGAGAACACATCTGCTGTTCCAGCACCCCATGGTGACTGTCAACATCAATGGCTCCTCTGTAGATCTCTGGGTAGGAGATATTGTGTGTGCTTCTCCTGGTGAAGGAATAACAACAACAGCAACATATAAGCTTGTCTCTTTCTTCACTTCATGTGATAGATTGATGGCTGAGGCTTACAAGGAAGCACCTGGTTTTTTTGTCAACAACATTGTTCTTCTAGACATTGTTAGAGATGTCCAACTACCCACCCACTCCCACACCAACTCTACCACCTACCACCTACTCAAAAGAGTCACCACCAATCCCAACAAACAGTTCATGCCAGTGAAAATTGTGCCTCTGAACTTGTTTTCAGACAACACAAGTGGCAATACCACTAAGAGGTGGAACAAATTTGAAAGCTGGGTTATGTCACTTGCAGCAATGCCTCTTAAAGAGCAGAACAAGATTGAGAATATGTTCTTTCTTTGTACTAGCAACAAGTTGTTGGCAATGGAGATGCTTCTGGAGCTGGTAAAGGACTTGGAGATGTTGGAGAGAGGTGTCAAGATGTTTGGTGTGGAGTTTGGTGAGTCTGTCCTTGTTGTTGGTTTTCTTCACTTCATCATGGCAGACAATCCCATGCATGTGGCAATTGCATGTAGTCTTGGTGCAAGGGCCAATCTGCCATGCAGAAAGTGCTACTGGAGGAATGAAAGTGGAAGTGCAGTAGTGGATGGTGCCCCTGCCAGAAGAATAGAAGAGTTGGTGGAGATGTGCCAACACTGCAACAATAACCCCAACAATGCCAGCCTCAGAAGTAGCCCCAGTACTGGCTATAAGCTAACTGGTGGTGAAGCCCTCTTGTCTCTCCAGTTGTGGGATCCCTTCAAGGATTGCCTGGTAGAAATCTTGCACACTATCCTTCTTGGTGTTGCAAAGAATCTTGTTATTGGCATCATGCCATACTATACCAAAAAAGAAGTGAAGCACTTAGAAGAAAGCACCACTCACCATTCCACCTCTGTGGCTCATATCTTGGAAGAGATTATAAGATCATAGTGCAGCAGATGCCCATTATCTTGTATGACCTGACCCAGAGAAGACTCATCAGCAACAACAGCTCAAAAGCAATTATTTATAATTGTTTTGTGAAGCTTGGTTCTCTTGTCTCTATTCTTTATATGCAAAGAATCAATGTCTCTCTGGACATCTACAGGAACAAGGTGTTGTGTTCCAACTTCAATCCAAAGATTCTCTATGAATAAGTCAGCATAAGTAGTGTGCTGTGACATTCAGAATACTCTATGAAAGCTTGAGTGCACACAAGTGACATAGTACATCTCTGTATCATCTCACTGATTGGTTATAACTACAAATCACCTTCTAAAGCTCAATTTATTATTGGACACTTAATGAGCTGCCTTTATCTATAAATCCTTAGTATATTAAATAAAACCTATCAGTGTCAATTGAGTAAAGACTCATAATAATTAATGGTTTCAATAATGGAGTGCTTATCCCAGGAACCAACCATAGGGTTGAATCTAATAATACTACAACTAAGTAAAACATATGAGCCAACCATAAGGTGGCAGTTATTAATACTACCATAAGGTAGAAGCCACTGAAGGATAAGCACCTGCGAAATGTATAAATAATGAACCTTTTTTTATTCAATAAAAATTATCTTTGTTCAGTCTTGTTAATCTTACCTGTCTGAACAATCTCAATTTAGGTGCAATGCTACTACCCTTTCTACCATTGATTACATTTATGCCTCCTCCTCTCTTTCTTTTTCCCTCAAGTTATTCAATGTTGAGCTGGTCTCATTCTCTTAGACTGATCATTCTCTTCTCTCTGCCTCCTTCTGCTTTGTAGCAAACCCACTTTTGCCACTCTCCCCAATTTTTTTCCTTCCCTTTATTATCCATAACATCTGTGATAGTGTATCTTAGAGCCCTAAAGCTAGTAGTCATGGTCCAGATGGTCTTCATTAATCATCTTTAAAACAATGCCTTTTTCTTTTTTCTATTTCCCTCTTCCTGGATGGACATGACTATGTGCTTCCTACACAAGAAAGGTGATCTTACTCTCCTTTACAACTGGCACCTCCTTTCCTTAATCAATTGTGATGCTAAAGTGTTTACATGGATGCTGAACTTGAGGATGGTCTGGGTGGCTAACCATGTCATTAATCCTTACCAAACTTGCTTCATTGGTGACAATGGTCTAATGATCAAGTTAGCAATGGAGCACACCTCTTCCTCTCATTCTCAAATATTTCTGTCAGTTAGTGGTAGAGCCACTGTGGTAAAAAACTTGGTTCTCTCCAAGCTCTGACATGTTCTCTGTTTTGTTTGGTCTCCTGATTCTTTTCATGCCAAATTAAAATCCATATTAAGTAAGCTCCTGATTAGAAGGATGTTCCATCACATTAGCTGTGTAAACATATGTCTCCCTCATTACTGTGGTTGTCTTGGTGTGTTGGATCTGTCCACTCAACAGGCTTCCCTCCAGTTTTGTTGGCTTCTTCTCCTTTATCCAGTCACCCAATATGCCTCTCTTTCCATTCTCTGGCTTTGTGCCTATTTTTTTATTCTATGTCTCTTTCTTCTTCCTTTTATGCTCCTGATTATGTATTTTGTTTCTTTTTTATGCTTTTTGTTCTGCCTTAAATTTGCTCCATCCACATTCATTTATTTTTTTTCTAACATTTGATCATCTTCCACTTCCACAATTGTGCAGTGACTTGTCTTTTACTATATGTCTTTGCCATCCATATGAATATCCTCTACCACCAACCCCACTCCAGTTAGGTCAGGCCTCAAGTCTTACAGTTGCCAATGCTTACTACAATGACCTCCCCACCCAACTATTATAACGTTGTTCTTGGACAGATTGTCCTATGCATCCATATCTTCTCTCCCATTTCTTCTATGATGTGGATAACTACCATATCATCCACCCTCAATTCTTTTACCATGCCTGCACTTCCCATGTGAATCCACAGTCATCATACACTGATTCTGTGGATATTTATTCCTCTCTCCTCACAACATCCTTCTTCAACATGCTCATTATACCATTCACCACCTATGCCCAATTCTTCTCCTGCTGCCTTGCTTCCACTTAACAAGTGGAAAGCCTTTTGGAAGGCACCTATGTCACATGTAGTAAGGAATATTTGGTTATGTCTGTTGCATAGTAAATTGTTCTCCTCATCACTTCTTCACCACATTATGCTCACCATTGTCCTGTCACCCTCATGCTGCCTTTGCTCCTACCCTTGCCATAGCCCTGACCATTTCTTGGTGACTTGTCCAAGGGTTTGGCCTGTCTCAATATCTGTTTTGCCATTTTGGCTTAACATTTTTACTCATTTTCTTTCCCTCTCAACAGACCTCTGACTAGCAGTCAAGTCTATGGAGCAATTCTAAAGGCCATCTGGCATGATTACTGGGCAAGCCACTTCTACAACTCTCCTTTCCTTTCCTCCACCATCTCTGAATGTTTTTGGTCCCTCCTCACCAGCTCACCTGCAAAAACAAAGACATGTCATAGTCTAAAATATTTTTACCCTTATGTCTGTTAATTTCCAAGAAAGAATATCAGACTCAAGAACAAGATACTTTTATTAAAACAATTTTAACATGTCTATTTATACTAAATAGACAGTTGAGTATGATATTAAGAATAATCTATTACTGTTTTAGGATGCTTGATAGTAACAGCCTGTTCAGTAGACTTTAATATGCTGTGTCTTAACCATGAATTATGTTGTAGAAAGGAGACAACCTAATAATTGGTCTGTGGCTGCTACTATTGTCTTCATGATTACAACAATGTTCTTGTCTCTTCTTTTTTTTTGCTAGCTCTGATCTTTTTTTCTAATTTTCAGCAAGTGGCTTGTGTCAATTATGTTTTCCCAGTCAGACCTCTCAGTGTGGCGTGTGACTGTGTAAAGACACTTAATAAAGATAGTGTCTTATAAAAAAGTGTTTAAGGTACACAACAATGGTTTTATTACAAGGTTAATTGGAAACTACTATCAGTTAATAATATCCATCACAGCCTGGCATCTCTGTCCAATGCTGGCAATAAGGGAATCTGTCACTTTTTGATATTTTACCTCATTCCAGCATCAGGGCCACCTCTAAATTCTTCTTGGTGGTATAAACCATCCTGGTCTTCCTGATAATTCTCTTGAGGTAAGCCTACAGATGCTTAATGGATTGAGATCAGAACTTTGTGAGGGCTAGTAAATAATTGTTTCCACACTCTTTGATGCCCTCCATTTACAATTTGTCTTGCTTGTATGTGGTCTAGCATTGTCTTCCTGTAGCCAGAAATTAATATCAGTGTGATTATTCAGACAAGTAGAAAATAATGAGACTGAACAAAGATAATTTTTATTAAGTGAAGAGTGGTTCATTATTTATACTTTTTGTGGGTGCTTATCCTTCAGTGGCATTCTACCTTTTGGTAGTTAATGATTAGTCCATGGCATAGCTTATTGATAGATGCAACTGTATGGTTGGTATAGATGATTTATCCTATGGTAGTTTACATAGGTGTAGCTTTATGGTTGGTGTAGCTGTTCTACCTAATGGTAGACTACATGTTGGAGCCTTATGGTTGGTTCATTGAATAAGCACACCATTATAGAGCCATCTATTATGTCTTCACTTTTAATTGCCTTTGATAGGTCTTATTTAATCCACTAAGGATTTATAGATGAAGGCAGCTCATTAAGTGTCTGATAATAATTTGAGCTTAGAAGGTTGATTTGTAGTTACAACCAATCAGTGAGATGATACAGAGATGTACTATGATACTTGTGTGCACTCAAGCTTTCATAGAGTATTCTGAATATCACAGCACACTACTTGTGTTAACCTATTCATAGAGAATCTTTGGATTGAAGTCAGAACACAACAATCAGGCTTTATGGGTGAGAGAGAGACAATTGATCTCAGAAAAGTAGACATCAAATACCATGATGTAATTTTTATAGTTTATTCAGCCCTCTTCTATGGTCAATCTTCCAACGCCCTCCCAGTGAAGCAGATTATACCATTACTTCACTATCTTCAAACTTCCTTGTTTCTAGGAAAATATTAGGCTGAAAAGCTGTGCCATAATGCCTAATGACTTTGAAGCCTTTGTTAAGACTCATTAGCTATGCACTAAACTTATTAGACTAGACAACTGCTTGCCACTGCCTGAGTGTCCAGTCAATGTGCTCACAAGCCTATTGGAGCTTTACCTCTTTATGTTTCATGGTGAGAACAGGATTGATCACTGAACTAAAAGAGTTGAAGCTCATCTCATTGAGGTACTTCTTCAAGGTTAGTCTTGAAACTTTGATGACCTTCTTAGTCTAATGGAAATAACAACAACAACAACAACAACAACAACAGACTGATTATTAAGTTGTCTCCTTTTTACAACATAATCTATAGTTAACAGGCATCTGAAAAGCAATAACAGATTATTCATAATAATACAGTCTCCTGTCTATTTAGTATTAATAGACAAGTCAAAATTGTTTTAATAAAGTATCTTGCTCTTAAGTCTGATAATTCTTCTTTGGAATTTAACAGTCCTGTTGTCCAACTATCTTTGTTGGCCAACCTTATAATTAAGATGGATATTAACAAATTCAAAAATACATTAAACCTGTCATTTATTGACAGTAATTTTATAGTTTGATATTGAGATAACTACTCTAGATTCTATAAATTAATTAGGTTATTATTACTATTAATTTACCAATATAACTGATAGACATTATGGGTTAGGAATTAACTACTACCAACTTGTATGGCTATCTTATGATTGGCTAATGTGTTTGAAAATGCCTTTTTGTTGTCCAGATGGTCGATTTCAAACTCTGCCTGCCTATCAGAACAAAGATAATTGACTTTGCAATTATAAAGTAGAAAATTGGCTGTAAAGACAAAAAATAGAACAAGAATCACCCCAAGATTATAACTCAGTCACTGATATTCCTCTCTTAGCATAATGTGTTATCCTTAAGCCCACAGTATTTGCAGCATAACAATGTTTTAAAAAAATTATTGTGGGACACACAGAATTAATTCCAGTGGTCATTGTCCAAAAGAGAGAGCCAAACTTACTTACATTGAGCACAGTGCATTCATTCATTGACTGAATGTCAACTGCCTCTACAACTACTACACCATCATAGCTCACCTCAACAGTGGTGCTCAAGGGCAAGACAACATTGTTTCCAATGCTATCCTTTTGACCCAAGGAAAAAATAGTGTGAGAGTTAGGGCTTTCTACAGCCAAGGTAAGATATTGCAGGTGGGTAGATGGAGTTTGATCAGAGGCTAATTGAAAGTTGTATGGCACAATGGTGGCCATATTCTTTTTTCTGTCAATGGCAACAATCTTACCAAAGATGGGGGAAGCACCAGAAGAAAAGGAAAAGAGACCAGCCAGACCAACAACAATGCTTTTGGAGCTGTTGTTGTTGTCAGTAAGCTTGCAGGAGAGAACAAGAAGACAGAACTCTTGGAACAGCTTTACCTTGGCACCAGCAGTGAAGAGGCCACCATGACCAGACACTTGCCAGTATCCACCTTGGAAGATATGCATGGAAATGCATTTCTTCCCAAAGAAAATTGCAACATCACAGGAGGGCAATTGGTGGTTGGTGTGCAGTATATGTTCTCTGATAAACTTGTTATACTGCTCTTCTCTCTCAGTCTCATAGTGGATGGGAGATCTGAAATGCAAGATGTCTTCATGTAGATGACTGAGCAGATGCATTTTTAAAGTACTGCTAATGACTGTCTTCTTCAAAGACTTCTTTAAGGCTGGCAGGGAATCATACTGGATGATTGCAGCAACTAACTCTTGCATGCAATATCTCACCTTGTGAGATTGTTCAGACAGGTAGATTAACAAGACTGAACAAAGATAATTTTTATTGAGTAAAGAAAGGTTCACTATTTATACTTTTGGTGGGTGCTTATCCTTCAGTGGCTTCTACCTTATGGTAGTATTAATAACTGCCACCTTATGGTTGGCTCATATGTTTTACTTAGTTGTAGTATTATTAGATTCAACCCTATGGTTGGTTCCTGGGATAAGCACTCCATTATTGAAACCATTAATTATTATGAGTCTTTACTCAATTGACACTGATAGGTTTTATTTAATATACTAAGGATTTATAGATAAAGGCAGCTCATTAAGTGTCCAATAATAAATTGAGCTTTAGAAGGTGATTTGTAGTTATAACCAATCAGTGAGATGATACAGAGATGTACTATGTCACTTGTGTGCACTCAAGCTTTCATAGAGTATTCTGAATATCACAGTACACTACTTGTGTTGACCTATTCATAGAGAATCTTTGGATTGAATTTGGATCATCACAGCTAGTTATCTTTAAATTATTTATTATATATGAAGTAGAAAGATTAATCAGAAAGATCTTTCTATTGATTGTTAAATAAATAACAAGTTTAACCACTAACAAATTAGCAATCTCAATTTTAGATAATTATTATTATACCCTTTGTAAATTAATGATAGTATCAAATTTTTAATGAGATAACAAAAAAAAAAGAGAATACATGTCTCTGGAAAACAAAAGATAATCCCTGTTATTTAAATGAGTATGCAAGTTATAGTGGAACTATAAAAATAACCTCATTCCTATTGTAGGAATAAGGGGATAAAGAACAAACCATCTGAATCCTATAAGACTTGTTACTATAAAACATAATCAAACTAACTTGGAAGAAAGTACATAAGCCTGCCCAATGAATAGCAAAAGCAAATTGAGAACTATATCTATTACATTCATAAACCACACCTTTTGCCTTTGAGCTTTGTAATACTATGAAGGATGCCAAATATAAAGTATAAAAAAATGTATCCAACTGTATCTATTATATCTGAATTGTAAATAAAGAGACTGAGTAATGACAGGACTTTATCCAAAATTAGATGATATACATTAAGTAAATAATACAACTCTTTATGTACTACTCAATTGCAATCAATGCACTGAAGACTTCTTTTTTAGTACTAATAAGAATACAAACACTTGTATTACTAGGCTGTGGCTTCTAAAGGTAAATCAACACACAGCCTTTATGTTATATGTCAGTAAAATGATCAGTGCTCTTCTATTAGACACATCTCTTTATAAACTATGAATACAATACTTATGAACTATGATAAGAAATTGTTGATTGCAGTTAATTGTTATTATAAAAACAATTTTATATCTCCTAAAATAATAGTGATCAATATCTAAAATCTTGAGTACATATTCCATTCATATGATAAAAAGAGATTCAGTAGTATAGTGTACAGAACACATAATGACTGAATCCCAAAGATATTGCATAAAGATGTATGTCAAAACACAATAGACACATATTAGCAGTGAAATACAACATCTGTACACAGAAAACAAAATAATGTAAATATATATATGAAAAAAATAGTTAAGTGAAAATATAAAACAATGTAGTAGAAATATCTCCAATAGAATAATACTTAAGAAAAACCAGCTGATTCCAAACCAGCAACCCAATTGAATTGCAGAAAAAATATTATAAATGCTTTGCGAAGATATGTGTATTTTAATAAAAAATAAATTATTTAAAAATATATAGATTATTTTATATGCGTGTATATGTATATTTATTAATTTTAACATTAAATTATGTTTTAATTGAATTAATTTAACGTGTATAAACGAAAGACTTTACTCAATTTATTTATTTATAAAATATTTTTTGATAATATTTTTTTATGAGATTTTTTTTTGACAACCCAACTAAAAAAATTAGTATATATTCAAAAAAAAAATTAAAAACCACATTGTTTATTTTATAAACTAATGAATATATTCATATTAAATACCATAATTATTACTGTGTATTGACTTCAATTATAGGTACAAGGAACCACTGGGATTACATAGGATAATAGTGCTAGGTGTTGTGCAAATTAGACAGAAGATAGTATGGAGTAAGTCTAATAGCTGGTATCAGCATATACTATCTACCATATCTTGTCTTATTTGCACAACACCTAGCACTATTATCCTATGTAATCCCAGTGGTCCCTTACATGTATGCTTTTCATGATCAAGAAGAAGGCCAATTCCAGGATTATCAAATGTATAAGCATCTTCCATAATCAAGCTAGTAAGCAGACCATTATCAGTAATAAAACAATCATGCATGAAGCCTGCCAGGTTTCTAGTGATCAGTGGTTGATTTATTGGAATGATTCAAGCTTTCAAAAGTCTACTAAATGTCTTGGCATCTGTGTTAATAAGTGAAATAGAGTGCAAATTGGCCAAGTTAGCAAGATCACCCTTTTTAGGAAGAAGGGACACACAAGTGTGCTGCCATCTGTCAGGGAATATCCCAGTAAAAACATCCAAGTAGACTCAAACAAGTAGATCCTGGTATTCTCAATGGTGAAGCACTAATGCTAGAATCTCATAAGGTATTCTATCTGGCCCCAGACTGCTTCCAGAAGGCACACAACAAACTCCCTAAAGAACTTCTTCAAGCACAAAAGGACTAGAGATATAGCTTGCATCTTCAACAGAAATATAACACCCCTCTGGGATGGCTGACAATAACTGATCAATTGCAGCTTCCTCTATAGGCTCTGGTGTGTATAGCTGTTTATAGAATGCCTGATCTGCTGAGGTCATTGTAGTGGGTGAGTCACACAGTTCTGAAGTATCAGGGTGGATGATTGGTGGCATCATTTTGTGTGTCTGGCAATGCTCTATTGTTCTTTTCAAATATCTGGTATATATTTCTCCATTCTCTCTCCAATGGTGGCCAGCCTTGAAAGCCACAATGGTAGCTATCTCTTGTTGCATAGCACCAATATTCTGTTTCACAGGAAGAAGAGTTGGAGCAGGGGACAAAGTAGTAATGATATGTGAGTGCTTCTTATGGAGGGCCTCAAGGTGTTCAACACGTCATGCTGCATGTTGTTTACCATACTTCTTGGTGATCCTCACAATCATCCTCTTGGTGGCATCCCATTGTTCTTGTAGAGAATCCCAGGTATCCCATTGAGGTATAAAGTTGGTCAGGACATTCTGGAGACAATGTTGATATACAGGAACAGAAGCCAGTACTGGACTAGCTTGCCACACCATGACCTTGGGGAGAAGGTCCAAGAAACAAACAGATAGAAACCAATGCATGGTCTGTCCAAGTAGACTTAATGAACTGTACATTAGATGACTTTAAGAAAGGAGAAAAATTGGTAGAGACAAAGATATAGTCAATACAGGTAGCTGAATTACTGCAACAATAAGTGGGAGTAAAGGGCCCTTGAGGGAGGTTCACACCATCCACAAATCTCAAAGCAATAAGGCATAGCCACTCAGATGGTGCAAGAATATGTCTGGCTGTAGAGCATAAGTTGTAAGAATAGTTGAAATTGCCAGCCAGAATGATGCAAGAAGTAGGAGAGTCAAAGATTGGTAGTTTCATCAAATTCTCAAAGAAAAGATGTCAAGGAGTGGATGAAGATGGGGCATAGATGCCTAACAAATATAAAGGAGCAAATTTGTCCTAGCAGTGAGATATTGTAACAAAAATTGCTCTTCCATCCCTAGTAATAAAGGAAGGTGTAATGATAAGGTTAGGGTCAAGAGAAACTATACCACAGTGCTGTGACCAGACACTATGGGTAGTTTGAAATTCCATGTTGAGAGTGGATTGTATAGCAAGTGAAGAAGCATGAGTTTCTTGTAAAACAAGAATCTGAGAAAAAAGTGAGTGTAAGTATCTAATAAAAAGTTGTTGATGGTCTGGGCAGTGCAGTTTTTGAAGGCCTCTACAATTGAGAGTGCCAATGTCTAGTAGGGTTGTACTATTCATTGGTATCTAATAGGTTTGTTGTGCTTGCAAGCTGGATAGTGAGATGGAGAAGGTAATTTAGGAAAAGTATTCAAAGAGAATGTATTGATTGAAGATTTTGGGGACACCAATTACTCAGTGACAGAAGGATCTAGAACCATATGTTCTTCTGTAAATACACTGTCATCTGTAACATTAGTGACTTCAGCAGAAGTAGACACAGTGGGAGCAACAGCATTTTCAAGAGTAGTAATATTCCCATGAGCAGAAGGAGTATTAGGAACTACAGTGTCAAGAGAAGATGTTGGCTCATTAGAGGCTTTATGAGTAGCAGTCATGTTGGTGGTAGTAAGAGAAGTGTCAGAAGAGTCAGATGCATTGGGTACAATAGTGAGCTTATTCTTCTGAATCTTAGGCTTTTTACAGCCTAAGTCCTCTCTATTTTGAGAACATTGGGCTGCAATATGACCCTCAGAATTACATCCAAAGCATAGATGACAAGGACAAATTGGACAGTCTTCATGCAAGTGATCTGCAATGTGACAGTATTGACAGAAACTAGGCATATCTTGCCAAGTAGCAAAAAAGGTACTGGAGCCATCAAACCACTCCATCTGGTGGCTTAGTGGCAAAAAGGAAGAAGCAGAAGCAGAAGAAGTAGAAAAGGAAATAAAGGCATATCCTTGGCCCATGAACCAGCTGTCATGTTCCTCAACATGCAGACCAAGTTCAAGTATCCACCCATAGGGCCCAAGAGACTTTTCTAGCCATAAACAAACATTTTCAGCATCTTCAATAGGAAGATTCTTAAGTGCTATCCTTGTCACTTTGCAGTTGTCAGGCAAAGCAGGGTGTGCCTTCAGAGTGACCCAATCTACTAAAAGGTCCTCTCCATTACAGATCTCTAGGCACTGATCCTCTGACTTAAGGAAGACTTCTACTATAGTCTGAAATCCTTTTTTGTGGGTGGTTATTCCAAGACCCACACCCACTAGAAAAACTATTCTAGCCTCTCTATAGAAGGCTGCTGCTGTCACCAACACCAAGGTGGCATCAAAATACATACAGGGGTGTTTTCTGGATGCCTGTTTCCAGACTCAAAGGGTGCATGATAAGGTGCCATGAGTGGTGTTGGGGGCAGACAAAGGCACAGATTTGTACTTGGCTGCTGAAAAGTACAAACAAAAAGGTATTGCATTACACTGTTGTTTTGGTCCATGAGGGGTGTTGTGTTGGCTATTGGCACCACTTGGCAAGTCCAAATTTTTAGCAGAAAAAAGCCATGCCACCTCAAAAGAAGGGCACCATGGTCTTCATCCAGTGAGGTTGTAAAGTCACCATCTGGCAGGCAGATCTGGTCCGTCTCTACCATAATGCAGCAGAGAACTGGCCACACACAGGTCCAAAAGGGAGTCTTGTTGTTGTTTCTGGGCCTGGACATTGGCAGCTGGTTCAGCACAAAGTCAATTGGATTGGGCAGACTGGTTGAGAGCACACCAAGACGAATAGCTACCCCAAGGCAGTCTATCAGATGGTGTCTACTGGTATGGTGTAGGTCACAGGCACAAGGACGTGGTTTGCCAGGCAACCAACCCATTCTCCACCTGAGAAATCTACTACATTCCAAGGATGTCATGGGCAGCCACAAGAGAGGATCCACACCAAGAGAGAGACAGCAAGCAGAGAGAAGAACCTTGGACTGTCTGGCAGCAAGAAAACTTTGGTGTAGGTGGCTAGTAATCATGGCCTTAAGCACCTTTGGCAGCTGATCTTCCCTAGGGACTGGCAGACTTAACCAGATGGGGTTGGCAAGAAGCTTGAACCACTGGTGAGCATTGTTGGTGATAGTGGGCCTGAGTAGAGAAAAGAGAGCATCATCAGGCAGAGTAAACACCCGGAACACATGCTTGGCACCAAGAGTCAAAATTCTATCACTCATACTAGGCATCTTGCTCATGTGACGAATCACCATTGTAGAAGATGTGGGGTGACCCCCAAAGATCATCCTGAGACATGTGTCTTGGGCCTTGTCCAGAGACTTGGCTTGTTTGGCTGTGAAGCAGGTGATGGCCAGGCCATACTCAAACTTGGGTCTGATGAACTGCCTGTACAGGTGCAGAGAGAGAAGCTTTGGGAACCCAGAGGGACTCAGACCAAGAGAGGAGAGAACATGCATGCTACTCAGAGCAGAGGCAGAGTTGTGGGACAGAAGAAGACCAGGATCAATGGCTCCTTTGCTTGAAAAGAGCACTCCAAGATACACAAATGAAGCAGCCAGTGGGATGGGTGTAGAGTACAAAGAATACTTAGACACACCTGACACTCCAGAGGCAAAGTCCAAGACAACACACTTCAGGGGATTCCACCTGTATCCTAGCTCCAGGGAATGCTGCTCAGCAGAATTAAGTATCACAGGCATGGCCTCAGGGGTAGCAATGATGGCAACATCATCTGCAAACAAAAGTGAGTTAATTATGTGTCCTTCAACTATACTTGTAGATGGCTGTGAGAAGACTGTAGAACAGAGAGCACCAGCAGCACAAAGAGCAAAGGAAAGACTGTTGATGTACACAGAGTACAAGTGGGGAGACAGCACTGAGCCTTGGAGAACACCAGTCAATGGATGAAAGGGAAGAGAAGTAGTGCCTGACAGCAAAACCTCAACTTTCACCTTGTCAAACAGACTCTGGAGCAGAGCTAGTAGAGGATCTGATGCCTGGGGATGCAATGCATTCCAGACAACAGACTTGTCTACTGTGTCATATGCAGACTTGATGTCCTGGAATGCCAGCACTGGAGGTTGCTTGTAGACACTTGTGTGTTGATGGACAATCTTGTGGAGACAGAGGACTTGATCCAGGGCACTCCTCTGGACTCTGAAACTGCCTTGAGCAAGATCAAGCATTGGGGACACCTTATGCAGAACACCAGCCAAGCAGTACTCCATGGTCTTTCTCAAGATTGAGGTAAGACTGATGGGTCTGTAGTTCCCAGGGTCAGAAGCATCACCCTTCTTGTAGATAGGTACCACCTGTGCCACACGCCATGCCAAGGGAGCAGAATCTCACTGCCAACACAGACAAAACAGAAGAGCCAGAGCAGGAGACACCAGACCAGCAACTGGATGCAGCATTTCAGCCCTCAGGTGGTCAACACCAGGAGCCTTTCTTGCAGGAAGATGTTTGAGAGCCAACTCTACTGAATGATTGTCAAATGGACAAGTGTAGTCTATAGCAGCAGCAGAAGTGAGTGACACTGTACAGTCTGGTCTAGGGACTGCAGGGAGAAAAGAACCAGAGAATGTTGCCTCAAGGTGACAGGCCATGCTATTAGCAGCCTCTTGGGAACCATCCACATGCTGAAAAGAGGGACTGGACCTTTGGCTCTGCCTAATGCTCTTGATACTGGCTGTGGTCTTGCCAAAGTCTTGGGTTGCCAAACAAGTACAGAACTCCTTCCATATCTGTCTCCTATGTCTCTGGACTGCATGCTTGTATGCCACACAAGCAGCAGAGTGGGTCACCCAGCACACAGCCTTGCTCAAACCATAGGACTTTCTCCAACATTGGTAGTACCTCTCACGGTAGTCAAAGGCATCCTGGACATCTTGGCTCCAGAACCAGTTTCTTCTCTCAGACCTAGGAACACGCCTGCCAACAGATTGATCCAGAGCCTTGTGGATTGCAGAACTAAACATAGAGCATAGGGTGTCCAAGGGAGGGGAAGAGGGTGACGAAATGAAAGCACTAAACTGCTCAACAAGGCTGTCCATTGAGCATGTGAGTACATCTTTGTAGACCTTGAGAGAGTCAGGCTGCCCAAGCTTGGTGAGATTCCAGAGCAATCAGGGGTGAGAAGAGGAGGAAGGGCAGGGGGGCATAATTGAAGGAGTGAATGTGAGATGAATCTTTTTGTGGTCAGAGCCCAGAGAAATGTCAAGGGAAACATGCATAGATGGGTTCATAAGGGGGGAGGAGCATAGAAAAAGGTCAATGATACTTGAGCATACATTACCACCACGTCCAGAGAGCAAAGTGGGCACACCAAAAGCATGAGTCTTGTTCAGGCAGTCCATCCCAGATGCAACCAGCTAGTCCAACAGAAGAGTACCATGCCTGGTCACCACAGAGTCACCCACAAACAACCCAAGCCTGGCATTCAAGTCACCACAGATCATAGTAGAGGATGCCTGAACATGTGTCAATGGAAGATCATAGAGAACTGCAAGAGCATCAGTGTCAGTGAGGGAAGGGGGAAGGTATATACAATGGATAAGAGTGTCAAACACAATACATGATAGAACATAGGGGGATGATGATGGAAGAAGGGAAACAGGGTAAGGAAATGAGGGATTGATAAGGAGTGAAATACCCATACTGCCACGAAATGCATTGGGGACAGACTGACCATAGTTGTGGTGCTGCTGCCAAGAAAGGGGAAATGAATGTGGGGGGAGAAGCCAAGTCTCAGTGATAAAGACAAGGGAGAAGGAGGAAACATGGTGCATAAGCATAGGTATGGTCTGTTTTGCTAGACCATTAGCATTCCACAGTGTAATTGTCACTGGGTTCATAGTTCAGAAAAGGAGTGGAAGGTGCTGGAGGCCTCAAGCATGTCAGTGTCCATCCTTGATGGTAGAATGTCATGCAGCTGTTTTTCAGAAATCCAACCTTGCTGGCAGAAGGACTTGGCCACAGCAAACTGAACAGGGGCATGGATGAAAGCAACTGCTTTCATCATTCTGCTGTTGTGAACAGACAAGGCCTTGGCAGAGCATTCACTCACTGATAGTGTTGCCAGCTTGGGATCACACAGGTGGACTGGGTCCAGGGGGTCAAAGTTGCCAAGGGTCTTGACACCATAGCCATCAAGCACTGCAGTAAGCTCTGGAGCATATTCATTGTGCACCAGCATTCCCATCACCTTCCTGTCTGGGTAGTGCAAGTCCAGCACTCTGGAGTTGTCAATCTTCAGCTTGTTAAATCAGGCTCTTTGCTCCTTCAGAGGCAGACAAACAGCATTGGGCACATACAGGACTTGGAATCCAGGATCAGCATCTTCTTTAACTGTCATCCCATGGACAACAGCAGCAATAGCCTTGGCTGTAACAACCTTCTTCTTTTGAGGCCTAGCCTTGGAGGCACCAGCAGCAGCAGCCTTGGCATAGGATCCCTTTGTGAAGGTGGAGGCAGCAAGAGGAGGAAAGGCAGAAAGGACAGGCACACCAGGAACAGAAGAAGCACCAGGAGCAGAAGAAGTACCAGAAGAAACCAACTTGAGAAGCTCCTCAATCTTCTTCTCTGCAGCTGCCAGAGACTCTCTCAGCTTGATGTTCTCTGCTTGGACACACTCCAGAGCAGTAAGGCAGGCACCCTGGACCTTGAGCTGTTCCAGGACCATGGTCTGGAAGTCATCTTGGGAACCAAGTTGGAAAGAGGCACCATCCATGCTGTCCTCTGACAGAAAAGTGTGGTCACATTTGGCCAGGACACTTGGCGGAATACTGACATCACTGCCAGAAGAAACAGAAGGTGCAGGCACAGGAGCAGAGACAGAGGCAGAGACGGGAGACACAACAGATGGCACCCTGTTCTGGATTTTGTTAAGCATATCTTGCATGACAGAGGCAGAGAATGTTTGCAGGCACCTGCAACAAAACTGTGGGGCACCAGAGCAAGAGTTACTACCATTCATGGCAATCTTACCAGTCTGGCTGCATCTTTTGCACTTTAAATGGTGCAAATTGGTTAAGAATTCATCTCACAAGTGCTTCATAAGCCTATCTACAGGCTTCAGAGTGTTGGTGTCACGTGACTTGCTGGCGCCAATTATTTTAAGGGGCGACTGGCGAGGTGAAAAGTTTGCTGTGTGTTGCTGTATGGTGGTCTTGGAGGGTCAAAAATTAGAAAAGTAGATATCTTTATGGATAGAATGGATCTGTCAAAAGTAAAAACGGATTCAGGTGTGTTGGAGACTGATGTATGTTGTGTCCAAAGATGAGCCAATTCTAAAAACAAGTTGTAAGATTTGGCTGAGAATTAAATAAAAAGTGTGGAATAGCAAAGAAAGAGAGGGTGGTTTCTTGGTGTAGTTGGTTATCACGTCTGTCTAACACACAGACGGTCGCCAGTTCAAGTCTGGCAGAAATCATTTTCTTCATCTAATGAAGAAAGCTAAATCTTTTGAGATTTATTACTAAATTTAGTAAGGAATTCTATCAAATGTAATAAAGTTGTCATCTTTTAGATAGTATCACTGAGGTACAGTTAGGCTTATGGAATTTGGAGTTTTCTCAAAAATAAATGTCACAAGATTAGATTATTATTATTTTTTTTGTCACAACTTGCCAATTAACATTAGCCAGAATATTTTATTTAATTGGCACACCTTTTTGGCAACTTTTTTTTTTTTTACCTTTACTCTTGATAAAATATAATATAATGATGAATTCTTTTTATTTTTCTTTTTATTATTATTATTCTTATTATGAAGATGGACAAGAAAACATTTTTAATGAACAAGGTAAGAAAGTTTATGATCTAATAGAGGATGTTTTAATGCAAGCCAATAATCCCAACATAGTTCTTAAAACAATAACTAGTCAGGAAACTTACTTGAATGCTAAGCATCCTGAGAAAACTTCTGATGAGTCTTCAGCTAAAAAGCAGCCAAAATCTAGCAATTTGAGCCCACCAGTAAAAGCATATAGTGATTACAGCAATTTCACCTGGGAAATATTCATTGACTGTATTCTTGAAGTCCTCAAGAGCATAGACTAGTTGCTAAGGTTGCACAAAATCTGAATATTAAATATTGTACTGCATTAAGATGGTGGCATGTCTATGAAGAAACAGAAGAAATAGCATATAAAAAAAGTGAGCAAATGTTGTGTTCCAACTTCAATCCAAAGATTCTCTATGAATAAGTCAACACAAGTAGTGTGCTGTGACATTCAGAATACTCTATGAAAGCTTGAGTGCACACAAGTAACATAGTACATCTCTGTATCATCTCACTGATTGGTTGTAACTACAAATCACCTTCTAAAGCTCAGTGTACTATCAGACACTAAACAAGAGCCATCTTCATTAATAATCCTAACAGAACAATATTGACCTATCAGAGTCAATTGAGTAAAGACTCATAATAATTAATGGTTTCAATAATGGAGTGCTTATCCCAGGAACCAACCATAAGGTTGAATCTAATAATACTACAACTAAGTAAAACATATGAGCCAACCATAAGGTGGCAGTTATTAATACTACCATAAGGTAGCAATATATACACCAACCATTTAGTTGTAATTGTGAAGCAGCTATAAGGTTGACTATCATAACTACCATAAGGTAGAGTAGATTATCCTACCATAAGGTAGAAGCCACTGAAGGATAAGCACCCACCAAAAGTATAAATAGTGAACCTTTCTTTACTCAATAAAAATTATCTTTGTTCAGTCTTGTTAATCTACCTGTCTGAACAATCTCAAATACCCATTTGCAAAACACAATGCTCATCACTGTGAAAAAGCCAGTGTTTGAACCTGAAGTTAGAAACTCAATAGAAAACCTACAGACAAGATATGCATGGTTCATGGAATGGAAAGATTCTGATCTGGATTTTACAAGAAACTGCATCTTCATTGATAAGGCAGGTTTTCATATCAACATGAGAAATAATTGGGCAAGATAAAAAAAAAGGTAGCACTGCAGTGGTAAGGCAACCAAAAACCAGAGCTACATCTCATACAATCATTGGTACTATTCACTTGTCTAGTATCATCCATGTTGCCATCAGAAAGCCACCACCAAGAAAAGAAACACAGACTGCAAAAAAAAGGATAAAAGCTAATAATGGAAAGAAAAGATCTGCAACTGAAATTAGTACAGCAGATCCACAAGTTGATGATGACCCAGCCAATAATAAGTCAATACCAAAAGGTACCACTACAGTGCACTTTGTCAAATTTATGAATGAGCTTCTTGCTATCATGGATCATGATCAAACTTTCAAGGGAAGTTACATTGCTATGGATAATGCTTCTATCCATAAATCCAACCCAATGATATGTAAAATTAAAAGTAAAGACTATAAAGTCATTTACCTTCCTCCTTATTTGCCTGAATTAAACCCCATCAAACAATTTTGGGCAATAGTTAAAGGGAAAATGAAGTGTGATAGACTTATGAATGAAGAAAATGTGTCAAGCAGGATTGGCAATGCTTGTAATGATGTACTCATTAGTGACCTTTGTGATTATTCAGACAAGTAGAAAATAACAAGACTGAACACAGATAATTTTTATTAAGTGAAGAGTGGTTCATTATTTATACTTTCTGTGGGTGCTTATCCTTCAGTGGCATTCTACCTTTTGGTAGTTAATGATTAGTCCATGGCATAGCTTATTGATAGATGCAACTGTATGGTTGGTGTAGATGATTTATCCTATGGTAGTTTACATAGGTGTAGCTTTATGGTTAGTGTAGGTGTTCTACCTAATGGTAGACTACATGTTGGAGCCTTATGGTTGGTTCATTGAATAAGCACACTATTATAGAGCCATCTATTATGTCTTCACTTTTAATTGCCTTTGATAGGTCTTATTTAATCCACTAAGGATTTATAGATGAAGGCAGCTCATTAAGTGTCTGATAATAATTTGAGCTTAGAAGGTTGATTTGTAGTTACAACCAATCAGTGAGATGATACAGAGATGTACTATGATACTTGTGTGCACTCAAGCTTTCATAGAGTATTCTGAATGTCACAGCACACTACTTATGTTAACCTATTCATAGAGAATCTTTGGATTGAAGTCAGAACATGACAATTGGCTTGGGGGCATCTGCTCTTTACTGATCCAGCCATTGGCTACAAAAGCAGCAGCAACAGAAAAGGCAATGTGGGGGCACATATACTGGATGGCCTGTATGCATCTGTTCTCTTGGAGTCTTGCTGCCTCAATGCACATCTGCTCAACATTGAAGGTGGCATATTTTGGGTCTGCCAGATGCTTGGGGTCCAGAGGGTCAAAGTTCTTGTAGATATCTACCTTGGCCTTATTCAAGACTACAGTAAGAGACTCAACATACTGGACATGGACCAAAAGACCAAGAACAGAATGGGCAGGGAAACACACATCCAGGATTCTACCTGTTTCCAGGCCAAGGGTTCTCAGGAGACATCTTGCCTCTGGGCGGTTCATGCGTCTGCCTCTTGGAATGTACACATAAGTGTAACCTTTAGGACCTTCTTGGATGGTGAAGGCATGTGCAGCAGATTCCACTCTCCTAGTTGAAGGTGCTGGGCAGGTCTTTTTGGCTACAGTAGCCCATGTGGAGTCCTTGGCTGTCTTCTCAGCCTGTTGGTGGTTCTTTGGTGCCTGTGTCACCTCTTGTATCACAGGAGTTGCCTTATTAGTCAAGGCAGCAAGCTTTGCCTCAAGGGCTGCCACAGTCTCTCTCAGCTGCTTGTTTTCTTCCATAATGGCCTCAAAGGCCTCAAGTCTCTGCTTCTGATGGGTGTGCTCAGAAGCCATTTGAGCAAAGCTCTGTTGGAGTGACGTCACTGCCGAGATAAGTTGAGCTTCGGTGGTGGTGGTGGTGGCATTAGCCAAAAGGTGTTGTCCTGCTGGAGAAGAGAACATAGTGGATCTGGTCAAGTTTGAGAGCTGGAGGTCTGAAACTTTTGTAGAAGATAGTCGGGAGATGGGGGAAGATGGATTGATGATGGATGCAGATGGATGTAGCTTTTTGGAGACGGATGGACGTTTTTTTGGATTGAACTTATGAATTTTTAAAAAAAGTGATCTTTAGCAGAAAGAGAAGTTCTTCGATAGTATAGTGGTAAGTATCCCCGCCTGTCACGTGGGAGACCCGGGTTCAATTCCCGGTCGAAGAGTTTGTATTTTTATTCATTTAAGTATTGAGAAATTAATTTTTTCTCATGTTTTGAACCTTCACTATTCTTAAACATAAAGCTGTTATTAATAATAATAAAAAATATGGGGGGATGAAGAACATATCCCTCTAATACTATTGTAATGATAGGCAGGAGTAACTATCTGTTGGCTTTGAGGTTACTGAGACATTGATTAATATATATTGAAATAGCTAAATACAGTGTCAGGCAAAAAAATAATAATTTATTTTATTTTCTGGTATAATTCTTGTTTGGGGAAATACTTATTCTTTATAATATAAACACACAGTAGAGACTTGAAAATTGGATGAAGTATAAAGAAGGTCAACTGGATAATAAATACAGATTTATTGGTTGGAAACCCTTAATATTTGGTGCTTCCACCCTTGGCCTCAATGACAGCCCTGTATCTCTGATACATGCTGTTAATGAGGTTGGTGGTAAACTCCTTGGGTATCTTGTCCTACTCTTGGACCAGGAGAGCCTTCAGATCCTGAAGAGAGCTTGCTGGGGTCATACTCTTCCAAACTGCTCTGTCCAGTTTCTCCCAAAGATACTCAATTGGGTTCAGGTCAGGGCTTTGAGAGGGCCACCCCTCCATCATGACTATGCCTCTCTCATCCTTCCATTTCCTAGTCTCCTTACTAGTATGGCACCTAGCATTGTCCTCTTGAAGAACATAGCCTACCACTGGATCCAGTGCCTTAAGACAAGCCAGCTCAGGGCAATAGGCCATTTCTAAAATACTGGTGTATTTGGCACTATTGATGGACCCCTCCACCACAGCAAGTCTACCAACACTTTCACCAGAAAAAGAACCCCAGACCATCACACTGCCACCACCAAACTTCATTGTTGGCTTCACATTCTTTGGGAGAAGCCCCTCATTCTTCCTACAGACCACCCTGTTGCAGTTGTTGTTGCTCATCAACTGGAACTTTGATTCATTGGACCAGATGACCATTCTCCAGTCTTTCTTGGTCCAGTGAAGGTGGGCTCTAGCCCAAGCAAGCCTCAGCTTCTTGTGATTGTTGGTGAGAGCAGGCTTTCTAATCACACTGCAAGAAGACAGGCCAATCTTCTTCATTATTCTTTCAAAATTCCTCATGAACACTTTGGTGACCATTCCCTGGTGGTGCTCCTTCATGCTCTGGAAAGGATCCCTTGCCACCTTTCAAGAAACTTCCCTCTTGTCTCTCTCCAAGACAAACTTGCATCCAGAGCTCTTGCCTGCCTTAAAACAGCCAGTTTCCTTGTACCTCTTCATGATGAGGCTGATAGAGAGCTGACTGACACCAAACATAGCTACAATGTCTGTCTGTCTGGTGCCATTTATGGTGGCCTTGTGTACAATGAGTTTACAAGTAAAGTTGTCAATATTTCTCTTTCTGTTTCCAAGAGGCTTGGTGGTTTGTTTGGTGGTGTTAAACATGATAAATATGATAGTGGAAAAAAAGAAATGAGGAATGTGTAAAAAAAAGTTTTTTTTATTTAGCAAAATTAAAGTCAGAAAATGAAAAATATTTTAGTTTTTTGATGTAATACTGTATGACTCACACAAAATTAACATGGGTGGTCATTGTCCATAAAATAAAACCAAACTTACTTATATTAAGAACAGTGTATTCATTTATTGACTAAATATCTATAATCACCTCAATTATCTCATTGTAACAGGTATTAACAGTGGTGCTTAATGATAACAAGGTATTGTTTCTAATACTGGACTTTAGGCCCAAGGCAAATAGAGTGTGAATTGTTTGACTTGTGAGTTTGACTTTTTTTTGTATTCTTTATTGACTAGGCCAACACGTTATGACGTGTGGCACTTAAATAATAATAAAGGTCATATGGACCAAGCAAAAGGAAAGGAAGAAAGAGACTAGCTAAAATGAAAAATACATTGAGAAGAAAGAAAAGAAAGGAAGAAAAAAAAAGAAAAGAAAAACACTTCAAGACACCATAGAAAGAAGAGCCACCACCAAAGAAGAAGCCTTAATTGCCACAACACCAGGGAGAAAAGGAGCAGAGTCAAAAATAAAAGCCCAGTGGGCATGCCAAATTGCCTGCACTGTAGCAGCCACAACCAGAACACTAAGGTCAGCATCTGGCAGAGAAGAAGGACAACAAGAAGACAGCAAAGACTGGACATCCTTGAGATGCCAAGAAGGACACCAACAAGAGAGAACAACACTCCACACATGCCTCTTCCCAGAACAGAGAAACAGAAAATGATCCTGGTCTTCCACCAAAGAAGAAAAGAACAAGCAAAGAGGAGAAGAAAATTGGACAGGCAGGACATGGTGCATTCTGATGTGAATGGACAAACAACCCCAAAGAGCTTTCTACCAAACAGTGCAAGTGTTGTGAGGGATCCAAAGATTCCAGAAACACTTCCACACAACTGCAGAAGAAGAATGAGAGGACAAAGAAGGCAGCAAGTGGCAGCAAAGAGAAGAAGTGCAGGCCTTGACCAGACTTTGCTTGTTAATTTGTATGATCTCCAAAAGAGAAGAAAAGCCAGTGGATGGTGGAGAGGTGGAAGATGCCAGCACAAAGCCAGACAAGAACCACAGCTAGAGCACAATTTGCCCAGAGTCCAGAGCATGGAAGAAAGAAAGGATGCAATACTTTGCAAAACCCAATTGCACAATATGCTTCTGGCATAGATGACCAAAGCTATCCAGTTCAAAAGCATAGAAGACAAACACCTTGGCAAAGTTGAGCTTGGGTGCAACAAAAGGCAGAAGGAAACCCCAAACAGTGGACAGAGGCAATGTTAGCAGGGTAGGAGCATCCATACTAACATGCATTGGGAGAGAAGACACAGGCAAAGAAGAGCAACCATGATGAATTGGGTGCAGAGCAGACAGACAGTTGCACAGATGGCAAGGGAACAGAAGAGCAACAGAGGCAGAAGGTGCTTGGAAGTACAGAGGCAGAAGAAAATCTAAGTAGCTAAGTACAAAAGAAGTAGTAGTAGTAGACAAAGAAAAAAAAGAAGAAGAGCTGGTTAAGAGAGGAAGGATCCAATGTAATTGGAGAGCCTTTTGCTGACTGGCAGGGTCTAACAAACCAATGCCACCATGCCTACAAGGTTGGCACAACAGATCCCACCCAGGACTACCAAAACTGAGGTTAAGGTATCCACAAACAAGTCCACAGACAGCAGCAAAGAAAGAGATGGGAGCAGGGGTTACATATATGATATGCCAGAGAGTGCTGAGGAGCAAGGAATTGGCCACAAGGCTCTTACTCCAAACAGAAAAGTGATGCTGCAACATGATGTTGCATTGCCTCTCCAACTTCTCCAGAAGAGCCAAATGGAAGTGATCCAACTGGGCTGGGTGCAATGACAGAGGAAAGCCAAGGTAATGGACAGCATGGACTGCATGACTATCATGGCAACATGATATGTCAGAGGCATCCAGCACAGGACCCCAGTTGGGAACAAAATGCTCTGAAAGAGCAACCAAAATGGTCTTGCTGAGGTTGACCCAAGCATTAGATGCCAGGCCAAACACTGAGAGAATCTCAAGAAGAGAAGCAAGCTCACCAGGAGACAAAAGGAAAACCAGAAGGTCATCAGCATAAGCCAATGCCTTCAAGGGAGGAGGTGGAACCAGAGGAGCAACAGAGGACAACAATGGAGGAACACCAAAACAGAAGCCTCAAAGAGAAGAGGAAGCAAGAATGGTGTGGAGCAATGGCTCAAAGGCAAGGTTAAATAAAAGAGGAGAGAAAGGATCTCCTTGTCCCAACCCACAACCCTGAGGGAACGGGGAGGACACAAAGCCATTCACATTGATGTGAATCTTGGTTGAGAAAAACAACAAGCACACAGTGTCCACAAAGACCATAGGAAAACCAAAACAAGAGAGCACCAAACAAAGATGCCCTGGATGTACCCAATCATACACCTTCTCTTGATCCAGCAAGAGAGCAACACCAGGATCCTTTGCTAATTGGGCATGTTGCATAACAAGGCACGTTAGCAAACCATTGTCAGCAATAAAATAATTGGCCATGAAACCCATTTGATAGGGAGTAATCAGAGGGCCAAGACAAAACCAAAGTCAAGAAGTGATGATCTTGGTGAAGATCTTAGCACCACAGTTAATAAGTGAAATGGGATGCCAATTCTTCAAAAGAGAAGGGTCACTAGCCTTTGGTAAAAGTACCAACACCATTTCCAACCAAGAAGGAAAAACACCAAACAATGCATCCTGATACACCTGTTGAGCCAACTCTTGCACAAAGGAATGTCTGAACAACCTTCTCCACAAGGGATAGGGAAGTCCATCCAAACCAGGGCTTGAGTTGCTGGGTGTATTGTTCAAAATAAACAGGATCTCTTCAAGAGTAATCTTGTCAAGCAGAGAGGCAGAAGACAAAGCAGACAAAAGAGCAGAAGAAGGAATGTTGTTGAGCAAAGACTCACCAGAGACAAAGTCAATGGGGTCTGCAGTGTACAGGTCTTGGTAGAATTGGCGTGCATGCCCAAGCATATCTGCCATTGAGGAAAAAAGGTCACCAGAAACAGGATCCCAAAGTGAGGTAATGGACTTTACAGTCATTCTTTGTTTGATAGTCCTAAAAAAATAGGAATTGGATTGCTCACCCTGTTCACACCACTTGACACCAGCATGCTGGGCAAGATTGGTGGTTTGGGTCTGCTGTAAATTGGCAAGGTCAGCCTCAACACTAGAAAGATCCAGAGAGGGCAACAAAGAAAGAAGTTGGGTGTGAGTGTGATTATTCAGACAAGTAGAAAATAACAAGACTGAACACAGATAATTTTTATTAAGTGAAGAGTGGTTTATTATTTATACTTTTTGTGAGTGCTTATCCTTCAGTGGCTTCTACCTTATGGTAGATATGATAGTCAACCTTATGGCTGCTTCACAATTACAACTAAATGGTTGGTGTCTATATTACTACCTTATGGTAGTATTAATAACTGTCACCTTATGGTTGGCTCATATGTTTTACTTAGTTGTAGTATTATTAGATTCAACCCTATGGTTGGTTCCTGGGATAAGCACTCCATTATTGAAACCATTAATTATTATGAGTCTTTACTCAATTGACTCTGATAGGTCAATATTGTTCTGTTAGGATTATTAATGAAGATGGCTCTTGTTTAGTGTCTGATAGTACACTGAGCTTTAGAAGGTGATTTGTAGTTACAACCAATCAGTGAGATGATACAGAGATGTACTATGTTACTTGTGTGCACTCAAGCTTTCATAGAGTATTCTGAATATCACAGCACACTACTCATGTTGACCAATTCATGAAGAATCTTTGGATTGAAGTTGGAACACAACAGCAAGTATGGTTGAGCTGATGCTCCACTGACCAACAGTGACGTTGATACTTCTTGGCATAGGCCAAGGAAAGATGCCTGATGGCTTGCTTGAGCAAATCCCAGTGACAACCAGCAGAGACATCCACAGGAAGAAGAAAGGAAGAACGATCCAACAGATCCACCAACAAATCCTCAAACTCATCATGATCCAGGTACACCATGTTGAATCTCCAGACACCAGGTCCAGAGGGGTAAGACAGAGAGATCAAAACCATAAGCAGACTATGGTCAGTCCAACTTGGGTTGGCAAAAAGAACTTCTGGTGCAGAAGTGGCAATGGTGGTGGGTCAAAGAATGTAATCAATGCACATCCAAGAACGACTGCTGTGGAAGGTGGGTAGTGGTGCTGAGAGTGGTGCTGTGATGGTGTCAAGAAAGTGTTGATGCTGATACACTAGCCATTCACTGGTGAAGGCTGTGCATTGGTAGAGGTTGGCATTGAAGTTGCCAAGAACAAATGTTGGGACTGAGGAAGGAAGTGAGGTGAGTGTCAAAACAAGTGACAGGAAAAAAGGATGGTGTTTGCTGTATATTGTGGGTCCATAGACTACCACTACAATAAATGGATCAATGTGGTTTTTGGTGTGTGAGACCTGAACAGCAAGGATCCTATTATCTACAGAAGTGTGCAGATGGGTTAGCAGTAAGTGAGCATGAAAAGATACAAGGCCACAGTGCTGAGTCCAAAGACTAGACTGGGCTTGGAAGAGAAGATTGAGGGAGGAGTGGTGTTTGGGAGTGGCATGGGTTTCCTGCAGAGCAAGAAGTGACAGAGGAGGGGAAAGGGAACAAAGATGGCAGATAAGGAGTGACTTGGGAGAAGAACAACTATGTACAAGTGAGGAGAGCCCTCTCACATTGAGGGTCCCTAATTGGATAGGGCCAACACTCATAATTCCATGGCATTGACCTTGGTAGGGTCAGCAGTGGAGGCAGAGGCAGAAGTATTGCTCCTGGAGCAGGTTCTCTGAGCCTTGGTGGTGGTGGTGGCAGACTTAACAACCTTGGTGGTGGTGGTGGCAGACTTAACAACCTTGGTGGTGGTGGATCTATGCATAGATTCTATGGCCTCACAAAGGTGAGGTCTGTGTTCAGCATTGTGAGGGGCCCACATGCTGTTGCTGGTGCTGGTGTTGGAGACGTTGTACATCTCACTGTCAATGTCCATCAAGCTCTTTAAATTGGCAGTCTTCTCCTGGGAGAGAGACTCCAAAACCTGTATTGTCAGGGCAATGTCCATGTCTATATCCATGGCATCCCTGTTGTTGTTGTTGTTGCTGTTGTTGTTGTTGTTGTTGGTGGTGGTGGTGGTTGTGGTGATGGGTTTGTTGGTGGTGGTGGTAGCAGGTACCTTCTCTCCAGCCTTCTTGGCTGCATGCTCTACCTCTGCAGCAGCAATCTCCTTGGCATGCTGTTCTGCAGCAGCCTTTTTAGCAGCCCTTGTCTCAGGATGAGAGGGGCACTCAATATCATTGGCCTTGTGGCCAGCTATGCTACACGTGTGGCAGCAAGGAACAGGAATGGGATGACAAGGACAGTCCTTCTTTAAATGCCCTTCCTGATGGCAGTACCAACAGTAGGGAGGGAGACCCTTGGCACAGATTTCCACTGAGGCATTGAACATTCCACCAAGGTGGAGGAAACAATGCAGAGGGGTTGGATTCTCTACCGTAGAGACATTCAAAAACACTGAGGCTTCACCATAGAATACCTGGTGCTCATCCAGGTATGCACAGAGGTGCACCACTTTGCCATAAGGCTTAAAAGCCTCCACAACAGGGGCCAGAAGATCCTTCCCAGGAAAACAGACTGGGATATTGTAAAGGTTGACCTTTACTAGGTTGGCCTTGGTGTCAAAGCCAGCAGAGGCAACCACCCAAGAGTTATTGAAGGACATGCCTTCAGAAGTAGCCTTAAGGCAAACCTCAGGCTTCTCAAAAAAAACCTCTGCAATGAGGTCCTTGGTAAGGGTGTGGCAGGTGGTGATAGCCACCACTTTGCCCAACTGGGCAGCCAACACCAGGACAAGGTCTTGAGTTTTGGCATTCTTGCCAAAGTTGAACACAACACTTGATGGGTTCACCATGCAAGCCCATGCTGCGGTGACAGGGTCCACCTTCAGCATTGCTTCACAACCAGGGGCCATGAAAATAGACATTGCCTTGTTGGGGCAACAGATGAGAGGCCTAGAGCCAGTGATGGTTCTATTAAGGCCATTCCATGCCTTTGGTGGACCTTCGTGAGAGGAAGATTGAGAGATGGTTGTCATGGTTGCACTTTTTTTCTTGAATGAGTGAGAATGTATGGTTCCATTTGTCCAAAGCAAATAGTGTTAATTGTTGTGAGTTTGACGTAAATTTTGACTTGTGAATTTTATGAGTAGAGGCTAGTGTATACGTTACCAGAATAGAGAAAGAAAAATTATTATTTGTTTTGATATTCCCCTCTTTTTGTTATTTCCCACACTGTGCATACAATTTAACACCCAAGTACTTGTCAAGATAAGCATAACTGAGCAAGGTATTGTGCCATTATTAACAAAGAGAAACAATAGAAGGAGGTGATAGACACTACCAAAGGCTATTCTAGTATTGAAAATAGGGGCTTGACCACCTATTCTTGTAAAACCTATTATAGTTATTCCATATATGTAAAGTGTAGATTAGCATAAATAGTGAGAAGAAATACACCCTTTGCATTTTTGAGAAATATAATCTTATTATTCTAAACAGTACAATTTTGCTTAAGGATTTCAAATACTAGTGATAAAAAGGTAAACAGTGCCTTCATCTGGGCTTGAGCTCATTGTATTCCACAAGACATTCATTGTATTGTTATTAGGCAAGTAAAGACTCCTTTCAAGTCAGTCTCAGGTGGTCTTCTGTACTATCTAGGGTCTCTAAGGTAAACTACTGAGCATAGTTGTCTATCTCCCAAGGATAAAGCACAAAGCTTTTAGGGTATAGACTCTATTTCTATGAGGGAATGTACTTGGGCAGTAGCTATAGCTATACTATAGTATTATCTATACTCTTACAATAAACAATTTTATTCATAATGTTGTCTTTGGGTTTTTAAGCCAAAGGTATATGGCACAGTAGAATGTGTAGTTAAACTCTGTTGTTTATTAAATGGAATTACTATGTCTTTTATACTTTTCTAATCATATAGATTCAGGGGCTAACTATCAAAATGCTATGAACTATTGACATCCCTTGATATTCAATAGAGTCTCCTTCTTAGTTTGGTAATAAATGAGTGCTCATTCCAAAAGAAGTGATCTATCCAAATACGGAAAATGTCTTCACAACAATAAACAATATATTTTATTGATAATGTCATCTTTGATCTTAGATATCAAAGGAATCCGGCCAGTTAATGTGTGGTCAAACTCTGCTCTTTATTCATTCAAATGTACACTTCTTTTATACTTATTTTCTCTTACTATTCTACTACTATAAGATATGATGTCAGGTATACATTTGCTGATATGCTGCAAGAGTGTCAATGACATAATGCTTTGTAGTATTCTGTGTTGCTCATGCATCACTACTACCTTTTGTCATTTTCCTTTTTAGTTGCTCAGGGACACAAATGACAAAACATCCATTTTTGGAAAGCAGTCTTACAACAATAATACAATTTGATATTGAGGTATCCAAAAAAGGAAATAATTATTTAGATATGTGATATAGCAGCAGCTATAGCATGGATAGTTGACCAAATTGCCAATATACACACAGTTTCAAAAGTCAATTAGAATAATATATATTGCTAACAACACAAGGAAACAGTGTATAAAAACCTCATCAATTGAACAATCAATAAAGCATTGACCTTTTTTGTTTACATTAAGTATTGTAGGAACTGTTAAGAGAAGCAAAGATTGCTTAAAGAATAGTTGCCTAGTTACCAGTTGTGCTCAAATTGTGTGTTGTAACCCTGCTCCCATATCCATTTGGATTTCCTTTTGTTTGACTTTGTGTCAGAATCTTGTTTTGCTGTCCCTGCTAGAGACCAAATAACTATCCATTCATTGCTCTAGTAGTCCTGTTGATAACCACAGTGCCCTATATTACAGATACTTGCAAACCTTTGATTTTAAACACAGATCCATAAAAGGGAATTCTTTCATTGTGACGTAAAAGGAAGGAGATATCACTGCTTAAAGGCCAGAAAAATCTCCTGGTGTGTAATATGGGTAGTACGGTTGGTATGACAATGTGTTTCACAGGGGTTTCACAAGGACAAAGATAAATTTAGGTAAATGACAAAGACAATTGTGTTGTCTTTGATCTTAGGTATCAAAAGAAATCCAGACAGTTAAATGTATAGTAGAACTCTCATGTTTATTCATTCAATTGCATACTTGTTTTATACTGTTTTTATGCACTACTTCTGCTAACTTATGATATAATAATTACATCTTCAGGGCAAGCTATCCACAAGCTATCCTTTAGTCTAATTTCAACTATTCACCTTTCTTTTTCCAGCTGGCTTCTTTACTAAAGATGTCATTATCCATAAAAGGAAAGTGACACTATGACAATTGTTTGCAAAAAGAAGAAATTAATAACACTTGGTATCACAGGTAAATTGCTTAACAGATTTGTAGTTTAATGTGTTGCCTTGCCCAGATTTTTCACCATGTAATTTTGGGCAATGCAAGGTTTTAGGAGGCTAGTAGGTCCCAGAGTGAGGTTGCTACTGACATAGTTTTCTTGGGATAGATAGTATGCTTGGGGATGTAATGTGGTAGTTCTGATACAGAGGTAGCTGAACAATAGAGATACTTGGCAGGAGCAGAATGTGGCCAAGTGAGATAGTGTGCTTTTAATAGATAGGACCAAGCAGGAAAACAGGACAACAGTAGCAGATAACAAAATAAATAGAAAGAGTATCTAGGTCAACAACATCAGACTTGTATAATATCTAGACAGCCCTTGCTTCTATGAATGGTACACATTTACTGTTTGAAAACTTTGATGATTTATTCAATAGAAAAGAACATTGTTTATATATCTATGGATTCCAAGGGTTTGTGACTATTTGCCCTGAACTCTAAGCTTTAACGTTCAGGGAGGTATTGTTTGTATTTTTCATCTGCCTCAAAGTACTGTCAGGAGTGGCAGACATTACTCACATTATTACTTATTCATGGCCGAGCTCAATTCAATTAACTTAACAATAGCTCAAAAAAAGCTTTTACTTTGAGAAATCACTCTGAGCTTTAATAAAAAGAAGATAAAGCACATTTATTCCTATTTTGTTTCCTCTGGTCTAAATAGACAATTATCCATTACTAGTAATCACTGAATCTGGTATCTTTCCTTCTTTTCTTTTCTTTTTTCTTTTTTCTTTTTAATAATCACTATAGATTTAAAAATAGTAAATGTATAGGTTGTATGTTCTAATTTTATTTTATTTTGAAAATGGCCCTATCAATCTTCATTACACTTCATTTCTGTGTTTAATGACCTGGATGGTTTTTGAGGAGTTTCTCTTGAGTGACTTATATGTTGTCGTTTATAAATACTTGACAAAGGTTGATGTATGAATCTATTTGAGAAAGAGGGACGAGAAAAAGAGGAAGAGGAAGAGGAAGAGGAAGAGGAAGGAACACAAAAAGAAGAAACAAGAGAAGAAACAGCACTAGCAGAAAAAGAAGAAGCATTATCTGTAAGTCTTGTGGCAGATAAAGACATATCATTCAAAGAATTCTCAGACACCAAACAAGACGCCATCTTGGGTACATTATAGTCATTTAATCTAGCTGGCAGTTGATAGGAATTTGTGATGTGTTGATCATTAGATCCAAAGGTAGATAATGCATAGGCACCCATCATGGAATCAGGATAAATGGTATTTGTGGGAAAAAGACAAGTGTCCCTCGGGTGTGGTAAATGTATAGGACGTGTTGTTGAAGAAGATTGAGGATGAGAATGATTAGGTAGAAAAGAATTCTCTTCTATGGAAGAGGGTTGTGGGTTGTTATTAGGATGTTCTGTGTTGGCAGGACGCAAAGGTGGAAGAGAAAGTGGAGGATAAAAGAAAGGCATAGAAGAACCATAACAAGGAGCAGTCATGGATGAGGCATAGGGATGGGTGATCATTGACTGACTCAAAAAGATATCCGGCTGTGCACTCTGAGAACTATTGTAAATAGGGTTTTTTACTTCATGAAAAAACATATCTTCAATATAAATGGCAATGTTAGAAATCGACTGCCAAGATTCTTCATTGCCCATTTTTTCCAATAGAGGTTGACGCAAATGAGGTGCTATTCCATTATAATAAATACTCATTAACTCTGTTTCTGGTATGGAGTGTTGTTCGGGAAGACTCTTAAGGGTATTTTCAAATATTATCTTGAATCCTCTTGACGACATAGCTCCCTGTCTCAGATCAGTGAGTTGTCTGCGGCAAAAGTTAGTAGCAGCTTCTTTCTTGAGTCCAAAGACAGAGACCAGCTCATGTTTGATTTCATCCCACTGGTCATGAAAAATAGATGTCATAACCCAATAGGCTATTGGAACAGGCAAGTATTCCAATACACGTATGGCTTTGAGCTGGGGAGTAATTCCAAGGCGTTCACATTCTTGATCATAGAGCTCAATCCATGTTTGGATGAGAATCTTCTGTGGATCAAAATGGAAGATAATACATACTGAGCTTAGGTAGAGAAGACGGTTGTTTGTTATGATTTCCCAAAGAGATATACTGATTTCTTCTGATCTTCTAGATGAAATAGATGAAATAGATGAAATCGAGGAAATGGAAGAGATGGAAGAGATAGATTCTTGTTTTTTATGACAGCTGGGTGTTTTCTTTTTGGATGAATAAAGATTTTGTCTTAAAGATGAAATGTGCCTTTTTCTTTTCGATAAATGCTTTTCTTTCTGTTTGGGTAAATGAGGTTCTTGTTTTGGGGGTAAAATTGAGTTCACCCTCTTTTGTCTGGAGTGTTTTTGACTAGACATGGTAAGAAAATGAAAAAGAGCTGGATAAAATAGTTTAGAAGGATTTCTTTGTTATTTAATGTAAAATAAAGTAAATGATATATAGGTAATTATTTTATATTCATGACTATACTGTGTATTAACATCAAAGGATCAATATTTTTTTATCATTTGGATCCATTGAATTGACTGTATATGTGGTATGGGATGTGTTTGAGTTCTGTGGATTGTATTTATAATATATCGTCTTAATTGCAATTTCATTTCTTATCTTCTTTAGTGAGAATCCAATACATTCTATAGGGAATATTTTTGATTCTATTTGGCTTAATATGCATTATATTCCTCAGTCTTTTCTATAGACATATTTTTGTATGTATGTATGTATGTATGTAGAACGATAAAGTATCTTATCTTCTGTTTATTATTATTAGTATAACTAATGTAGGAATGAGTAATACACATCTTATAGGCATCATAAATTATAATAAATATTCTTACTGTTTTATCTAAAATAGCATCCTTAAAGCCCTTATGGTAGAGTGTAAAGATCAACCCCACCCAAGCACTGCTAACAGAAAATGAAAATGAGCCAAAACAGACTGACCTGAATCCAAAAGATCGGTAGACATATGCCTAGATTAACATTTGATCTACCACTACCTAATACTTTATTTCCCTTGTTCGCTGTTCCTTCCCTTGTAACAAGACTGAACAAGCACCACCATCCATTGTAAATGTATAACAAGAAATCATCATCATCTAACGCACACTTACCGGGATTTAAAACCAACGGCGAATCACTATCCATTGTCAGAGCGAAAATTTTATGTGAGCCAGAGATTTCGAAAAAAAATATCCGAGACAAAGAACTGCGTACCTCATTTTCATTCTCATTCTCATTGTCCTCATGGTAATGGTCTCTTCCCACACAGAAAATCACTCTCCTCATACTCACTCGGTGTACTTTCTATAAAGTCTAGCACTGTCATTATTGGATTTGCAGTGGCAGGTGCAGCCACAGCAGGTCGTTTTGGAATAAAGGCCTATCAGGAGTGGCAAAAGATGCCAAGAGCTCCTCGTCTGTCTAAATTCTACAAGGGAGGATTTGATGATAAAATGAATAAACGAGAGGCAGCATTGATTCTTGGTATCAGGTAAGAGGGTGGCTAGAGAGGCTGGTGTGTTGGTGTGCTAGTGTATGTATGAGTAAGGTGACTGAGATGTCTTTTTTGATGTATGTATGGCGGGAGAATAGAGAGTCACAGGCCACCAAGCAGAAGATCAAAGAAGCCCACCGTAAAATCATGTTGTTGAATCATCCTGACCGTGGAGGATCCCCTTATCTGGCGCTGAAGATTAACGAGGCAAAAGAATTCCTAGAAGCAAAGTCCAAAAAATAGAACAAAGGATGTTGTTGTGTTATCTGAGGCAGTTTTCTTTGTTTATTTATTAGAGGAAAAAGAGAGAGGAAAAAGAGAGAGGAAATGCTTTGGATTTATTTCTATATTTACATGTAAAGGAAGAAGAAAAGAAGGAAGAGATGTCTATGGTGTGCTGTTGTGGGCCAACTTCTTCTTCTTTCTTGCATGTCGTTTCTCGGCAAATTTAGAGTCATGCAATTGCTGTGGTTGGACTGTTAATTTCCATCCACACTATTCTGTTGATAGGCTTGCTTACCATATTAGCGGTTCTTTTTGCTGCTGTTACTTCATTCAATTCATCAATAATCTCATTCTCATCAATCTTGTACTCCTCCATCTTCTTATTTGTACGCTGCTCAATGCTCTCTATCAGCTGAACATCCTTCTCAGATACAATGGACAGTGCTTTTCCTCCTCTGCCTGCTCTGGCCGTACGACCTACACGATGAATGTAATCTGTAGGATCGCGAGGAATATCGTAATTCAGCACCAACTCAACTGAAGGAATATCCAAACCACTGTCCAAGACGTATTTCTATTAGCACACCGCTTTCTTCTTCCTCTTCTGCTGCTGCTGCTGCTGCTGCATGACTTACCGACTGCCAACATCCGTAGACACCAGCACCTTGATCACTTCTGCTTTGAACTTCCCCAATGAATCCAAACGCTGTTGCTGTGTCATATCTGAATGCAAAGCGGTACATCGAATCCCCAGTTCCTTCAACATCACAGTGACAAGTTCAGCCGTTGCACACCGTCCACAGAACAGAATCACCGACTTATCCTGGAACTCCTCGGATCGAAGGATATGGGCCAGATACACAGGCTTGACTTGAGAGGGAACAAAGATGTACAGTTGCTCTAGGGTGGATACTGTCGATACGTCCATTGTACAGACATGCACAAAGGGCTTCTTGCTCTCCTCCTTCTCCTTGTCTTGAAGGGCAAGAATAGAGCCTGTCATGGTGGCTGTAAACAGCAAAGTCTGTCGTTCCTTGGGGAGACAAGGGAGAATCACACTGAGATCTGACATAAAGGTAGGCGATAACAGACGATCGGCTTCATCCATGACAAGGAATTTGGCTCTGGACAGCTGCACTGCACCCGAACTACTACGAATATGGTCTCTTAATCGGCCTGGTGTGGCAATAATGATATGAGGGCGTTTGGCCAACTCCAGTGACTGTTTCATCATATCTGCAAGAGAGTCAGTCATTGTCACTCTTCAACAAGAGAACAAGAGAACAAGAAAACTTACCCAGTCCTCCTACTATAACACACTCCTTGAGTCCAATGTTCTTGCCGAGAACACGGAATTGTTCTGCAATTTGGAATGCGAGTTCTCTATATATTGTTTCAGAATAAACACAGTGTCTCTTAAAAGAGTCATCTTTTTTCTTATCTTACCTTGTAGGAGTCAATACCAGAGCAAACACACCATAGGGATCTTCTGATAGTTTCTGTAGAATAGGAAGAGCAAACGCAGCTGTTTTGCCTGAACCTGTCTTGGCACCACCAATGACATCTTTGCCTAGAACAACAACAACAACAACCGAGAATAAGGACATGGACTCGAGTCTTTTACGAGAAAAAGAAGCAAGAAAATATTACCTGCTAAAATAGGAGGAATACAGGCTCGTTGAATTTCAGTGGGAGAGCGTATCTGCATGGACTTTAAGGTGTTTCCTAGCCAGTCATCAATCCCCAACTGTCCAAACGTCTTTTGGGTGACTGTTGTTGTTGTTGGTGTAGTGTGGGTGCTTCTGCTACCAGGAAGAGTGGTGGCAGCAGCTACTCTTCCAACAGAACCACGTACAGGTAGTGTTTCTGTTGTTGGTTGTGCCATGGTATCGAGAGAAGAAGGACAAAGAAGAAGACGACGACCAATGGATCTATAGATTATATAATATCTCTATAGAGTGTAGATAAAATATATATATATTTATATAAAAAAAAAAAAAGACAAACTCCGTTCAATGACCTTTTTTTTTTTTAAAAATAACTTTACACTCATTTATTCACCCACCTATTCACTCGACTCCCTCACAAGTGGCTTATCACAGTCACACCCTTTTCCCGCAGGATTAAAAAAATTTCGCGTAGGTCGGCCTGTACCTTTCTTTTTTTTCTTATTAACGTGTGAATCGTCTCTATTCCTCTTATTATGACTGACAAGGCCCCTGAAGTCGATACCACCACCATTGCTGACTCCAATGTTGTCGCCAAATACAAGGATGCAGCAGTGATTGCCAATGGTAAAGACTAGTAGAAAACAGAAGAAAAAAGAAAGAGGAAAAAAGAGGAAAAAGAAACTTATGGACGTGTATGTGTCTTTCTTTCTTTTCCATCTTCTTCTGTAAACAGCTGTCTTGGAAAAAGTCATTGCCCTGTGTGTGGTGGGTGCCAAGATTCTTGATATCTGTGTGGAGGGTGACAAGCAATTGGTGGAGGCTACCAAGGGCATCTACAACAAAGGAAAGATGTCCAAGGGTATTGGATTCCCCACCTCCATTTCTCTCAACAACTGTGTTGCCCACTTCTCTCCCCTTGCCAGTGATCCTGAGGCTGAGATGACCTTGAAAGAAGGCGATGTAGCCAAAATGTAAGTCAATTCCATTCTGTCTATCGTATGATTATGAATTCTATATGACGATGGATTCTTACTTGTCATGGGGGGGTATGTGCTATGCTGTGATTAGTCAATTGGGTGCTCAGATTGATGGTTACTGCTCTTCTGTCGCTCACACTCTTGTGGTGGGTGCTACTGCTGAGAACCCTGCTACTGGTGTCAAGGCCGATGTCATTCAAGCTGCCCACACTGCTCTTGATGCCGTTGTCCGTATGATCCGCCCTGGCAACAAGGTAACACACATTCCAGCTACTTTTAGAAGGAGACACAAAACACGTCCAGTGTCATGGGGTGGAGGGTCTCCTGTCTCTGTTGCTAGGCATCATTCACTAACATCTCTTCTCCCCATGTTTCTTTTCTTTTTCTTTTTTCTTTTTATAAAAAATAATAATTGTCCTATGGCTGTGGATAATAGAACATGGAAGTCACCAAAGTAGTAGATAAGATTGCCGATGCCTACAACACAAAGGCAGTAGAAGGAATGTTGACCCATCAACAATTGAAGAATGTGACTGATGGCAAGAAACAGGTAAACATACACACACACACATAGCAAAAAAAAAAGAAAAAAAAAAGAAAAGAAATCTGATCTTTCTTCTCTAAAGATCATTCTCAACCCCAGCGAGAACCACCTCCGTGACTTCCAGCGCATTGAATTCGCTGAGAATGAGGTCTACTCCGTGGATATCCTTATCTCTACAGGAGAAGGCAAGGTCAGACAGTTGAACTCTCGCACTACCATCTACAAGAAGACCGATGTCCGCTACTCTCTTAAAATGGCCACTTCCCGCCACGTCTTGTCTGAGATCCAGACAAAGGCAGGCAGCTTTCCCTTCTCTCTCCGTGATTTGGAAGATGAGCGCAAGGCCCGTATGGGTATTGTGGAGTGTGCCAAGCACCAGACTGTCCTTCCCTATGACATTATGTACGAGCGTGAAGGTGCTGTTGTAGCTCAGTTCTTGACCACTCTGTTGGTGACCAAGAACGGTAACATCATGGTCACTGATCCCCGTTTCAATGCTGCTCTTGTCAAGTCAGAGAAGTCTGTTCAGGATGAGGAGGTGTTGAAGATTCTCCAGACTTCCTTTGAAGTGCCTGCCAAGAAGAAGAAGAGCAACAACAAGAAGAAGACTGCTGCCCCTGCTGCTGCTGAACAATAAACACACTCAATGTGTGTGTGTGTATGTTTTTTTTTCTGTTTTTTAATACATCATTTTATAATGCTTTATTAATATTTCCGTGAAAAGGCAAGAAGAGACCTGTGTGGATGGGGGTGAGGAGTGGGTGAATTGGCTTTTGGAAGTTTCTCTTTGGACTTACATTCTGGACTCATTGAATTTGGAGAGAAAGGCATCTTCCAATGCAGATTGGGTGATGGAGGAATCTAAGTAGAATCATAAGACTTAGGGCCATGGATTTCCTGTTGACTTGCCTGATAAATCACTAAAAGAGGATCCTACTGAATTGACGGTGCCCGTGCTTTTGTTAGAATGATCAGAGGGACTTGTGTACTTGTGTTGTTCTGTTTCTGTTTCTGTGTGGGATCCAGAAGCAGGAGGGTGTGTCTGGTGTGGTGTGGTTGGTGTAGGTGGTGTAGGTGGTGTAGGTGCGGGTCTAGGCAGTAGAAGATTAGACCGGCTTTTATGAAGAGGTAGAAAAGCAGGTTCCAACTGAAGTCGCATCTGCTCAAAATGATGACTCATGGCTTCATCCCCTTCTTCACTGTCTTGTTCAGATTCACTGTCTTTTTCTTCTTCTTTCTCTTCTTCTTCAGAGAGTCCAATTCTCTTTTGTTTTTCTTGTTTTTGTTCTTGTTGACTGTTTATACTGTCCATGCTGTCTACACTGTCCATGCTGCCTACTGCTTCTGTTGGCATCTCTTTTCCTTTTCCTTTTCCATCCTTCTCTATGTGTTCTTCTTTTGATATTTCACTTTGTTCAGTTGCAATGAATTCACCACGAGAAGGAGAAGACGCATACAGGCTGCGGTTATTCTGACTTGTGGCGAAACTCTTATAAACAGACTCTACCAAGAAAGATTTTTCTGTTTTGATCTGTTCTCTTGAGGCATCTTTACGGGGGATGATATTTGACAGTGTAGATAACATCATGGAACCTGTTGATACTACAGTCACTTTTTGTTCTGTTTTGTTCTGTTTTTTCTTCTATTTTTACCATGGGCAGTGGCTGTAGTGAGAGAACGTCGACTGTCTCCAAGTTCCTCTGTATCTCCTGTACTTCCCTGCATTATAGAATGGACTGGTGTGGCTATGGATGATGATGATGGCTGCTACTGCTGCTGATAGATCTCTTCCTTACCTTGTCGTCTGCTCGTGGGTCTGCTCGTGGGTCTGCTCGTACATGTCGTCTGTCCTCCTCCTCCTCCTTTGCCTACTTCTCCTTTGCCTACTTCTCCCAGTCGCAGTTGTTGATGGAGTCCTCTTAGCTGGGTTTCATAAATGAACGCTGCTTGACGCACCACATAGGAAGCAGGCACTCCCAACTGTCCAGCAATAAAGTCCCCTACCCATCCATAGCTCATAAGTCTCCTCTTCGCTACCACTATACTAATACTACCAATATAATAATAATAATAATAATACTACTACTATTACACTCACAGTCAGTCTGCTTCTGACTCATGTACTGCCACAGTCTATGCTCCATGTCATCTGTCCACACCACCTGTCCTATGCATAAGTCATGGCAGCTTCTTCTTTTGTTTTCTTCTTCTCTCTCTGTGCTTACATACAGAGGGGGGCTCCACAAATCCAGTAGGACGTGGCAGTGGCACTTGAATAACCACAAACAACTCTTTCTGACTTTCTTTCTCTTGGTGCATAAGTAAAAGTAGAATAAAACCCCACCTCCACCTCCACACATTAAGCAGACACAGACTTCTCACGTGATATATTTAAAAGAAGAATTTATGCAACAAAATAAGTGGGTCTATCTAATGATAAAGTATTAAACATTATATTACTTTTTACTACTCACCTTACTTTGTATAGTTCAGCGATAACTGTACAGAAAAATTACTTATTTCTTTTGGTATGAACGTTCTTCTCAAAGAAAAGCAGCTGAAAAACTTGCCTTGAAGCTCCAGGCACCTATTTTGAAAGTCTGTAGTACGCTTCTAAATGCTTCAAAGGATTAGCCTTGAAGTTGTAGTCTATAGATCTTTTTGAAAATAAATAAATAAAACTTGTAGTCTGTAGCATACAAATCAAACAAGTTGCGAATCATCTCTACACTAGATTCAGAAAGAGAATCCCCACATATATATCTTCTACTCTTCTTGATGAACATACTTCATGTCTATTGAATTGTATGAACACTATCGAAAGTAGTGTTCTCTGTAATTCAACACCAGTTCTTTATATACTCCTTTCTTTTTTATGCAGCCTTTTCTTTTCCCGGCTTGTCATTAGTTACAAGAGGATAAGAGAGAAATATTACCACTCGCTAACTGTTTACAAAGTGAGCGGTAAGAAGTAATAGGATGAATTCAAATGTAGATTTCCATTTTAAATATAATTTATCTTAATAGTGTTTTAGCTTTATGAATTCATTAGCTAAATACATACAACCTTGAATAAATAAAGATAGTAATGTTGGTAATACACCAGTGGTTTTTATTGTAAGGTTGCTTAGTAGCCACTATCAGTGAATGACATCTATCACAGCCTGGTATCTCCGGCCCTATGCTGGCAATGAGATGGTCTATCACTTCTTTCGATATTTTGCACCATTCCAGCATCAATGACAGTCTTCAACTTCTCATTGGTGGTATACCTTATTTAATTCCCAATAACCTTCTTGAGGTGGACCCATAGATACTCAGTTGTATTGAGATTGGGATTATGTAAGGGCCATTAAAGAGTCATTATTATACCATTAACTACTCTCTAATTGAGTTGTTTTGTTCTTATAGGGTCTATCATTGTCCCTATGTAGGTGGTAACTGACTCCAGGGTTAATAAAAGAGAGACTCAAGTTCATGGCAGTAGACATCTCCCAAAATATCAATGAACTTGTCATAGTATTCTATCCTCCACAAGTCATCTCCCAACACTCTTCCCCACTAAAACAATACAGACCATCACTCTACCACCTCCAAACCTATTCTCCAAGACATTCTTTGGAGGGTGCAGATATTATAAGAAAAGAAGTATTGTAAAAAGAAAGAAGCAGTGTATGTTATATTATTTGGTATGAAAATAGCCCGGAATTTGAAAAAATCTATTACTTTTGTCGGGTCCACTTTATAATTGTTATGTTATGTTCTCTTTTTTTTTTCTTTTTTTTTTGCAAGTTCCTTTTTCTAGTTCTTGACAAACATCTTCTTGAGGTAGGCAGTGCTGTAAGACTTGGGGCGCTCCAAAGGCATACCAAGGGCACGATCCCAGATCAACTGAGAAGTCACACCAAGAGCACGGGAAACACCGAACAAGACAGTGTAGTAGTCCTGCTCCTTCAATCCGTAGTACTGCAGGAGAACACCTGAGTGGGCATCGACATTGGGCCAGGGGTTCTTGGTCTTGCCGTGCTCAGTCAAAACTCCGGGGATGATGTGGTACAGTTTGGAGACAAGGCCAAACAGAGGATCCTCAGGCAAGTGCTTGAGGGCAAACTCACGCTGGGCAGTGTAGCGGGGATCTGTCTTGCGGAGGACAGCGTGGCCATAGCCAGGCACCACTTGGCCACCGTTCAAGGTATCCCACAGGTATTTCTTGATCTGTTCTTCAGAAGCATCAACACCCACAGCATCCTTGAGCTTCAATGTCCAGCGGAGGACTTCTTGGTTGGCAAGACCGTGGAGAGGACCGGCCAAGCCGTTCAAACCAGCAGCAAAGGCGAGGTAGGGGTCAGAGAGAGCAGAGCCCACCAAGTGAGTGCTATAAGAAAAGAAAACACAAGTAAGTTATCAAAACATATCAACACACACACACATATCAACACATCAACACATCAACACACACACATATGTATATATATATATACAAAACAGAGATGTCTTCTTTATCAGTAACAACTTACGTGTGGGCAGACACATTGCCACCTTCGTGGTCAGAGTGAATGGTCAGGTAGAGACGCATCAATTCAACAAACTCCTTGTTGGACTCGAAACCCAACAACTTGGAGAAGTTGTAAGAGTAATCCTTATCGGCCTCAATGGAGGGCAGCTTGCCATCAGCATACACATTGCGGTAGATGCGAGCAGCCACCTTGGGCAACTTGCCAAGCAAATCCATGGTGTCTTCAAAAGTAGGATCCCAGTACTTGGACTTGTGGATGCCCTCGGAGTAGGCCTTGGCAAACTGGGAGTCGTGCTGGAGAGCATTCACGGCCAAAGCAAACTGAGACATGGGGTGGAGAGTCTTTGGGCAACGGTCGATGATCTCCTCAACAAACTCAGGGATGTGGGAGCGGGCAGCCCATTCAGCAGACAAGCCCTTGACTTGCTCGGCAGTGGGGACTTCGCCAGTAACCAACAACCAAAACAAAGACTCAGGAAGAGGCTCAGAGCCACCCTCAGCAGCAGGGAGGACGTTCTGGCACTCGGGAATAGTGAGGCCACGGAAACGGATGCCTTCCTCAGCATCCAAGACGGAGCCTTCCCAGACAAGACCCTTGATACCACGCATACCACCATAGGCCTGGTCCACAGTCACTTCTCCAAGGACCTTGTTGCCATACTCTTTCTTGAAGGCCTTGAGTTCTTCTTGCTTCTCAGGGATAAGCTCAGTAAGACGCTCCTTCAAGGTCTAGTGTGCCAGTGTCAGTATCAGTGCCAGTGTTACTTTTTATTTTATTTTATTTATTTATTTGTTTTATTTACCTGGACCTTGGGAGTGGAGTAGGCACGGACACTGTTCACCAAAGCGGGAGTGAATCGCTGGACGGTGGGACGAGCAGCCTGTGCACACAGACAAGACATTGGTTTAGTCACAGAGAAAACACATACACTTTTATTGGCTCCCTGTTCTTTATACTAGAAGGCTTACTCTGGTCAAAGAGGCAAAAGCGCGAACGGAAGACATGATAAGAAATCGAACGAAGCAAAGAGCGTTAAAGAAAAAAAAAATTATAAAAAATTATAAAGAAAAAAAGATTATATAACAAAAAAATAAAGAAAACTATTGGTGACACTGCGGAGTATGAAGTGCGACAAGATATCCCCAAGGGCGAATAAGGACAGCTGAAAAGAACAGAACCATAACAAGGGTGGTGGTTATGGGGGGGGAGAGAAAAAGAGAGAGAATTAAAAATATATTTATTAAAAAAAGGGAGCTAGCAGGGGTGCGGGAAAAAAAAAGGGGGGGGCTGACTTTTGCAGTGGACGACCCATGTCACAAGCCACCTGTTGCTTCTGATCGGAACTGATGTCACTTGTACAAATCCTATGCATCGATAGGCCAGTGGATTTCGGGTGGATTTCAAGTGGTAAACAATGGAATAAGCAGATATAAGCAGAAATAAAGCGGCCCATGACTCAATAGGGCCCATTGATTGGCCCAGTAGTGGCTGTTTAGAAAGGCCGCCCCTCTCATGTTACACACATACACCCACACCCACACACACACACACACACACAGATAGGAACGCCTATAAACACTGAAGATGGTGTTGTTAGATAGGTATCCATAGTCAGCATGGCTTATGACGTAGATGTTCTTCCCAAGAGTCATCCCATTGGCCTTGTATGTTCAATACACGTCATAATCATATGCCCTACACTCCTTCCCACATGGAAAATCCCAGTGTTTGGGTCAGTGACTTTTTCCTTTGTCCTGAGCGGAGTCTACTCTTCTTCTCTGCAAAGGGTCTTTCTTTATTAAGAAATTCTATTTTTCCTTCTTTCCACACTCTCCCACCCTTTCTCTCTTTGTTCTTTTTCACTTTTTTTTTCTTTCTTTCTTTCTTTTCGTCTGAATCCAATTCAATCCAATTCAGTGTAAGACATAGGAAATAGAATAATAGAATAATAGATAATAGATAATAGATAATAGATAATAGATAATAGATAATAGATAATAGATAATAGATAATAGATAATAGATAATAGATAATAGATAATGGATAATGGATAATGGATAATGGATAATGGATAATAGATAATAGATAATAGATAATAGATAATAGATAATAGATAATAGATAATAGATAATAGATAATAGATAATAGATAATAGATAATAAAGATAATAATAATAAATAAATAGAAATCCCACTTCTGCTGATTCTTTACCATGTCTGCTCTTCCTCCCATTGAAAAGATCAACACAGCCGAGCCTTTATGCTTTATTGAGGCTATTCATATCCTGTTTGAAGTAGCCCCTCCTCTTGCCACCGCACTCTTGGCCCAACGCCCCTTTGCATCCTACACAGACCTTATAGAGTATGCACACACCCTGTGCCTGGGATCCAAACTGAGTGAACAAGAGAAACGAGAGATTATCAATGCCCATCCACGCATTGGAGAGAGCAAGACAAATCTATCCGCCATGTCCTTGAAAGAGCAGGGATACACACCACACACCACAGTCTCCCAGAAAGATCAGCAAGTCAATGAGACACTGGCACGCTTGAACAAGGCAAGTCTATTCATGTGCAAGGGGGAGATGGAAATAGACAATAATAAAAGGTGTTATTATTAAGGAATATGAGGATGTGTATGGGTTCAAGTTTGTCGTATTTGTTGCAGGTCGGTCACGTGCCCAGATCATTCCTGTTCTTCAACAGAGGATAGCAAGTGGGGATCGTGAAAAGGAACTTGAGACGGGGCTGACAGATATGATGTTGATTGCGCATGATCGATTGAAGAAGACTGCACAGACAGGATAGGTGTATGAACAGCCAATAAACATACACTTGGTAGAGTATAGAATTGGTACTCTCTATTCTCAAGTAGACAGAGAAAGGAGGAGTCCGGTCATAAAGATACCAAGGCCATACAAACACTAGAGATGGGTGTAAGGTGTAGGGTGTAGGGTGTAGGGTGTAGGGTGTAGGGATGACTTCTTGCTGTGAAACAAATCGAGACTCCGTTGATTGCTGACTGAGGAAGATGATTCATATTGGTTTTGTTATTATGATGACTGTATATTATTAGTGTTTATTATTAGTGTTTATTATTACTACTATCATCTGGTAATGATCCAAATAAGGTGTACGGGGCAAAAGAGGAATGACACTATAAACAACCTTCATTTACATGAAAAATAGGGACACTTTAGGTAACAGTCCATTCACTGATATTCACTAATGCTGTGCCACTATCAAGAACAGACCTTTGCTGAGCTTTGAACCATGAAAATAAAACAGAAGGGTCATTGAATCATTATTAGCTATAGAAAGATAGACTTGTGGGTGCTCCTAGCCATTATTCCAAAGAACAAGAAAGAAGAATAGAGGAAAGGATGCATAGTAACACGGGCGGACAATAGACATCCAGTTGACTGAAAGAAAAAAGAAAACATTGACTCCATGTTATTCAGTGACCTTTGTTGGATAAATAAATACCACCAGCCTTAATGTTATTGTTATTGAATAACAATAGACCTTGTTGGTTATTATTACCTTTTCTAATGATTACATCCTCGTATGTTTTATGCTTATACTGTTCCCTCCTTACCCATGTATGAATGCTCTTAAGGAAATGAAGAGAGAATCATCAATATTTCAATAAAACTGAGTCATAAACAAAACAAGGTCGGGTTTTGATTTTCACCTTGGAGTGGGTAGATCAGAGGATAACTCACTCAATGTGATACAGGCCTTTGGTTCTTATCTATGCCTCAAACACTACTCAGACACTCTAACCACGATCTGAAGCTAAGGAGAGGGTTGGTGGTCTTTAAGGATTCATTATAGGATAATGGACTCATTTATAACACTACGCATGTTTGTGTGAATACAGTCAAGATGAAAAAGACATCTAGAATCATGGTGTCTACCAGAAGATCTTTCTATGTAAAATAACACTTAAAGAGCACTCGTGCATTCTATATTCTACACTCTGATAAGCCTTAATAGTTTGTACACAACTTGTTTTGCTAGGACGATTCTTTTATGAATCCCTTGGGTAAAGACTGCAAACCTCTTAATAGAAATAATGTGTGTGTGTGTGTGTTTATTTACATAAATAAAATGTTCTTTTCCTTTCTTTTTTTCCTTTATTGTAATCATTACCATGGCCCTTTATTAATTAGATTACCCTATTGAAAGAAACAAGGACAAATATCTAGAATCTATCCTAATTCATCGAGGAGTATGTCTGCATAGCTTGTATTTACAATCAATACCAATAGACCCATTAGGTAGTTATTTTATCTGTATTCAATAGTGGCCAGTATACACCTACTACGGCTTAATGTTGGACATAGACTGATGAATGGTATATGTTTATGGTCAATATCTACCACAGTACTTGAGAACAAGTCACTGTTTGAAAGAGAAAAAGACAGTTTTGTATAATAACAATAGTAACAATAATAACAATAATAACAATAATAAACACTTTCCATGTTATGGGTCTCTAATAACTCAGATGATATATCACAATCAAACAAGACACACTTTATCACTTTTTAGATAGTCTGTCTCTACCATGAGCTTCTGTTATTCATTGAACAGAGGCTTTATCGATCATTGTGGAGGAGAGGAAAAACCAATAGGCTTGGTCTTTTTATTGCTTCTAGTTGTATCTTCTAAAGTCATCGCATTTTCTTTTGTGATATTTACAAGGGTGTTCTCGGCGGGTGACATTTTCCCTCAAGGACAATTACCAAATCAAGACGTAATATTATTGATATAGTATATGTGCATCAATGTGCATCTTTATGAAAACAGAGAAAGAGAGAGAGAGATTTGAGGAACACTTTATCATTTGATTGGAGTATAAGACGGATATTGGCAGTCATCTTTAAATTAGTGGAATATATCAAGATATACCTGGAGAATGCATACATAGGGTAGACTATAGTATTGATGCTGTGGACCAGATCTTGCAAAGTAGGTGACTATTCATACTTACAGTCAGCACCAAATAAAGATGTCTTGATAGTTATTACTCTGGTAATATTTATACTGGAAGAACTTGTTATATGCTCTAATAAAAACCAAATACACGTAAGAATCTTAAATGACCTCTACAAGTATACTGTGTTTTATTTACTTTATCTGTATCTTGCTGACTATGTAACATTTTTCGTTCAGAAAATAGATAGAAACACAATAAGAGGAAATGAATGGTTTTTGCTAATAATAATTGAATGGTGTCAGACACTATTTATCATCCATTGATGTGATAATATTGTCAATGATTTCTTATGTCCAAAGGCATCTGATTAGTTAACGTACGATTCACTCTGCTCTTTTATTCAACTTCTTTGTTATTCTACTCTAATAAATAATATAAATAGAATGTGGCAGAAATCACTACCAAAAGACACACATTCTGATACAGCCTGTTACACTTTCATACCACTTCTAAAATATTCATCGACTGCATTAAATACGCTATAGTTTATCATAGATGCTTCATCCAAGACTCATCATTGTGTAGCTGTTTATTTTTATTTTTATTTTTATTTTTTAAATAAATACAATTTAGACATGTACCCACCTTCGTAACCATTTTTGACGCTCTTTTTGCACTGTCGTTTCCCTACGAAAATGTATGAGTCTATGTACTCTTGCCAAATTATTAGTTCAATTTTACTAGCCATTTGGAGAGTACATTAGAGACTTGTTTTTGATGATAAGCCGTTTCTACCCACTGTGGTATCTAAACGTGCTGTCTCTTTGGTGACCAGTCTGGCAGAAGAGCAAGCACTAGACAATGATCTGTAGTAGTTTTTTCTTTTTTCCTTTTCTTTTGCCCTTCTATAAATATATATTTATATTTTTTCTCTTGTATTCTTCCCTCCTTCTTATAGGTTGTGTATGTAAATAAAACTGATGTCACTGACTTCCATACAAAAAAAAAGGTTTTATTTATTCATTTAATATATAAGAGAGAGAAAATGAAAAGGATTGACAAACCAAGACTTTATTGTCACCATGGACAAAGACACAAAAGAAACTCCAAGAAAACTCACCGGAAACACTCTTTTTAATGAGACAAACTGTGACAATATCGTTATTGCCCATGCTCAGAATCTCGTTGTGCTTGGACCGTATCCCTACAGGGTGGGTGCTAAAGATCTCACCATTGTATCTATCAATAAGGAAGAGGATGGAAAGTCTTTCAAAACAATGGATGAGGCTCTAAAATCAGGTACCAAGATGTTCGATGCGTTGAGATATTTTTCTTTGCCTGAGACTATGCGCCCTTTGATAAAATACTGTCCGTTGGCCCCAGGTACAACTTTACCCACTAGAAAAGACATTGCTCTATCTTTTGCCTATCTCTACTTGTTTCTGCTTTATTTGGGAAGACCTCCCAATGACGATGACGCACCTCCAAAGTTCATCATAGGCATTTTAGGGGCAGGGAATAAGCCAAAGAGCTATACAGATGTCATCAGTAGCTTTAATCCTAGGTGGATGAAGCATACTTGGATAAGAGACTATGCCTTTTCAGCAGTAAATAAGTTGATTCGATACAAATCAAAACTTCCTATAGCCGGATATAAATACATACATCCCTTTAAGCTTTATACTATAAAAGAGGATGCCACAATTGAAGTTCGACATGCATTCACTGCTGTGATAAATCTATTGAATAAAGGTCCTCTGTGGGACATTCATCCTATTACTCGCAGCGAAGAATTTATACGCTCTATTCCCAGTCTTAGCAAGAACCTGATCGGTCTTATATTTGATACTTTTACTCCCGAGCAAATACAAGACATGAAGGATAAGCATCTGATCCATAAAGATGTCTATAAGAACTTCAGGTATGCATCTTATAAGACTTGGACAGAAGACTAATTTTCTGAACTTGGAAATCCTATTTTCCAAGAAGACTAAACAAGGGCTATTGTTGTTTCTACTATACAGCTAGCATTTCTATGATAAATAAAGTCTATACTGCATTTGCTATTGTAATAATATTCTCTTACTGATTCATGTTGACTCTCCGGTATTCATCTGTACCCAAGAATTCACTTTTCTTTTATCTTTTATTATGATTATGATTATGATTATGATTATGATTATTAAAAATTGTTATGTAGTGTCAACTTGTAAACTATATTGTATTGGTATTTAAATGTTACAGAGATTATCTCACTCTAAATCTATGGTCAAGGGGTGTGGTTAGGAATGTAGATGATACCTTTCTTTTTCTTTTGCATTGATCAACTACACATTTATAGTCTTCTATGGTAAAAGGATATATGTTTAATTTTATCTTGATTGATCAATATATTTCTTCCAATTCACAGACTATGCTAGTTTTATGTTCTGATAACTAAATCCCAAGGAAAATTGACCTAAAATGTCCCAGACTCATAACACTGTATTCATTTCAAATCCAAGGTAGTAGCTGTACTTGATAGATACATTTTTTTTTACTTTCAAAGTTGAATATACCTGGGTCTCTTTTCATTTGAACCTTCTAATGCTAAATAACTAACCTTTGTTAATATTAGTATTAAGAATATGTTTGTAAAGTAAATAATTTTACTGCTTGAGATTTGGAATGTCTTTAGTGTATATTTAATAATATTATTTTTTGAATTCATCTAAACACAAAATAGCAAGCAGAACCTATTGAATATTATGTATAGGTAGTCTATTTACCAGATCATTTGTCTTATAATACTCTATCTTTAATTAGAAAACCCCTGACCAGTGGATCATCTATCCTGCTGGTTGATTTGGAAGCCAAAGCCTCTCTCATTGACTCCTCGAGTCTCACAAAGGCAGCCGTCACTCGACCTGCTAAATCAGTGTCGAACTCTAGCCCAATATAAAATGGAGGTTGAGGCATATTTCCAAGCAGTACATGCCCCAAACAAAACAAGAATACATTCTAAAAGAAATAAATAAATTCCAACAATGCTTTTCAATGAGATAAATCATAATCAATTTATTTACAAGGAAAATGCAATGCTGCGACCAGTACGTTTCATCAGAATATTGATATGTAAAACATGTATTGCAGTCAAAAAATCCAGCTTGAACATCCTCCCATAGCATATATCCATTTTTATCAAGTGAAAAGAAACGATCTTTAAGATCTCTTTCATTGGGTTGAAAGGGTTGAAGAAGCCTGGTATCTAATTTGCCTCATTGTAAATGACCTAACGTATGATTCATGACCTTTAGATGAGAAATACTCTAGCTTTACCATATAATTAAACTCTGAAAAACAACATGCAATGTGCACTACTCTATACCAGTTACATTTTTTATCACTCAACCTCTGTTATTATCCTTTTTTTATTTTATTTTATTAAAAAAAAGTCTTATGAAAAACTTTTGTCATCTCTTCAGATATTAAGGTTTATAATCAATCTGGCTTTATTAGACTGGGCATTGGAGCTTGGAAATATTTCAAGTATTACAAGAAAGAAAGAAAGAATATTGGCCTTAATAATTGACACCAGTTTATATTGAAAGGCAAACACACACAGACATACACACACTAGTAAACTAAGTCTCTTCTATAAATCAACTTTGTTCATAATAGTTTTGCTTCAAAGATGGTACATGATGATATATCCTAACTATTACTTCATAAATGCTACCTCCCCTATTTACTGTTATCAGGAGATATTTTTATACCTCTTTTTATCTTTTTACTCTATTACTTTACAATAAAAAAAAACTACTAGATTGTAATTATTGTCACAGAAAACACTAGAATCTTGATCACAATGATTAGAAAGGTTGAGATCTATAGAAAGACATTGACTCTTTTTAATAACAAGAATGGTCTTGACTTTTGTTAAAAACCTAGAAGACGATGTTCAACACCTTGGCTTATTGCCAAGACTATATTTCAAGGTCATTAAGCTTCTCATATCCCTGTGATATGTATTTTACGCCCCAAATTATGAATAATAATGCCAACATTACTGAATACATTGTCATTGTTTGAATCTAGCTCTACTTTGCTATAATTCCTTAATAATATTGAGGCTGATAGTATCTAAGATACAGTAAAAGGGATGTTGGTTGGGCATATAACAATGCAGAAGTGTAGGGGAAGACATAACACTGTCTTGTATGCAATAAAGACCCATTACATCTCAAAAATAACATTCTAGACTATAAAAATGAGATGTATTTTTATAAATGTATAGGTTTCAAGCTGAGCATATAAGGAAAACTAGTAATAATAGGATAAATTACTTTTGAAGAGAAGGAGTCCTATCATTACACATAAAAGACCATGATAGATTCAAAAATACAACTTGATATAGACAATGGCTAAAATTAGAGTAGATTCAACACTGTGTCTTATTATAAAAGTGATAAAAATAATCTGGTATGGATACTACTTGGTACTGATTCTGAAGGTTCAGTGATAGTTTTTGTCATTGTCTGAGGTTTGTTCCTAGTACACCGATGTTACATAAGAATATAGAGAATCATAGTGGCCATACTATTCACTCCCATCTAATAAATACACAGTGACTCTTATGATGGCAACACAGTGTGTTGAATACAGGGAACCCCACTCATTGTATTGATGAATAACTGATAAACCTGTTTTCATATTAACAACAGGTGATATTCTCTATAAAACAAACTTTACGATCTTTTGCCTTTATAATATTCTCATAATTATCTAGTCTTATAGACATTGCTAGCCAACAATCATTAAGCAATTTTATTGATATAAAATCTGTTTTTAGAAAGCAACTCTTCGATTTCTTATGTTCTGTAAAAAGTGATGATTCGGACATCTGTAGGTTACTTGATGTTCCTTAACAGGTGAAAATGCGCACATCTGCATTCAGTAAAATGAATACCGCTTAAGAATCAGACATGCCCTCGGGGTGTGTGATACCCAAACTATTTAAGTCAGCGATCCATTTTCTCAAAAGTAAAAAGATTAGCAGTGGACCAACTGTATTTCACATTTTATCCTACTGATGTAAAAGATATTTCGTATCACTGTAACCTCAAAAGGTGGAACAGAAAAAGTTAAAGAAATCATACGTTTTGCATATGCCCATATTTATATAAAAATATGAGCATAAAGCAAAGTCTATTATGTATCATAAATTACATCTCACATTTTTGTATTCTGGGTCTCGGTCAAAATACATATAGAGATTGAGATTTCTTCCATTCACTATAAAAGTCATTCCCAGAGATAATTAGCTTTGCTCTTCTCTTTCACTTTACTAGCCCACACTTTACACTCTTTTGATTATTACTCACAATGTATTTGCCAGAAAGTCACTCTACTACAATGGAGAAGACATACCAAGCCAATGATAATCACAACTACATCCCTTCCAGAGACATCGAGTCAATTGAGTTGCCTCGCCTCTTGCCACCCTTTTATCAAAACACCTATTCTTTCTCTTCTACAGACATCCGCCCACACTCATACTCACACTCACAACAATCGTCTGCTGAATCTTTTATCAGTCTTCCTCCCACATATTCTCCACAACTTCACTCACTATGTATGTCGACCAGTGAAGAAGAAAGACATAGCCTGGATGACCCTTCTACTACCATGGATGCACTTCTTGAAGAGACCTTTCAAAGTTCTGAGAAACCCGTGAAACGTACGAGTTCTGGAAAGCGTAAAAAGTATACTCGATTCGTAGATTTCTGTAAAAAGTGGCTTGGTCGACGTGAGCCAGAAATGTGCTTGACTGAGTACTCGCCTGTCTGGTACAGTAGATTTGATTCGAACCCTACATCTTCTTCTTATTTACAGAATGCGGTGGCAAGTTACTAAAGTACCACCACTACCATGATTACTTCTGTGGGGTTTCCTATTGCTGTTATAGTGGTTACTACTACTACTGCTTTCACTCTTGCACTTACTTTATTATCATTGTTATCACCATTATCATTGCCATTATCATTCACCCCTTTTTACCTTTATTTACCGCGTGTACTTATTCCCCTCTCTCACCTTCTCCTTGTCTCTTCTCCTCATTCCTTACTGCGCCGTGCGCACTTACATACCCAATATTAAATCTATACAACCATTTTATTATCAGACTGAATTTCTGCTCTATTATTAGCTATCTATCTCTATCTATCTACTTGCACACATACCACTACCATTACCATTGTTACTACTATAATTATCATTAATGCTATTACTACTACCATAATGATCATCAATGCTATTACCATTACCATTACCATTACTGCTACTGCTAGTGCTACCACTAATATTACCGCTAACACCACCGTTCTACTCTATAGTCTACTAAAATATTAAAGAAGTGGCATAGTCATTGTTTTTAATACCTTTCATAGACTAAGGATATTCTACCTTTTATTCTCTTCTTAATCACCATTCATTCCATCGAAATACTACAGATCACCGTGAGGTCTTTATTATTGTACGATAATAATAATAATAATAATAATAATAATAATAATAAAAGCTTATATTTTTCTTGCATAGTTTTCATTCCAAATGTCTCCATCCTCCAGACTGTATAGACAGGCACTTTAGATCCCTATCTTAGTAGTGACTGACTGACTGACTGATTGACTGACTGACTGATAAATAAAGCGATAATAAATCTCATATTACTTGCTTAATACAGATGGGTTCTTCCTATGCATTCTTATTTTTCAATGCAAGTCATGTTTTATTAGCCTGCAGAGAAGAACCCAGTACGCAAGTCCATCCTATCCGCACCAACTCTCTACAGAATGAAATTGTGTCTGGATCCTGCCTAGACTAAGGTCCATAAGAATTACCCATTCCCTTTCTTTTTTCTTTTTTCTTTTTCCCTTTGTAGTTGAAATTATAATAGTGTCTAACAATCATAATGTATGTATGTGTGTGTGTTTATCTATTCGAATCTACTCTTCACCCCACACGCTTAGAAGACTGTCCTTCCGAGACCATTGAATGGTGTATTCTTCACAGGCACTAGACTATTCTCTTATAGGTAGACTAAATGTATCTATGCATTGATTCCATTTGGCCTTCTTTATCAATAATAATAATAATAATCAAAATAATCAAAATCAAAATCAAAATCAAAATCAAATGTGTTGTACAGAAAGATGTTTGCTGAGTGAGGAAAAAAAAATTCATGATCACTCCACTACGAAAAATGTGCCTATTCAGACAGCGATGTTGCCTGGCTGGCTGAAGCTTACCCGTGGCATTGTCGGAATCCAATCTTTTATATGTTTTTTGTTTCTTATAAATAAATATAGATATTTGGGGCGGAGGAGAAGGGGGTGGAGCTGGTAGTACTAATAATTAGACCTGCAGCACTTTTTTAATTGATGAGCGGAGGCATATCTAAAATGAGTTTTTTTCTTTTCTTTTCTTTTAGAGTAGAGAGAATAGAAATGCAATATTCTAGCACTTTATCATTCCATAGTGCATTGGCTTTGGAAGTACGAGAGGAGGAAGGAGACAGTGTCTTTTATGACTTAGCAACAGGACATTTGTGTATGGAGTAGTGATATTCGTTGACTCTGAAAACAAGAGGGGGATCTTTCATTGACGCATTTACACTTTAAGAGCTTCTTACTGTCTAATGAATCTAGAAATAGTGCTGCCCATCTGTTCACAAGATAAGGAAAAAGAATGGAAAAGGGTAGACTCCATAGTGTGCCCTTGACAGCACTCCAAAGACTGAAAAAGGGAATACATGCATGGTAAGAGCACTCTTAAGAAAGAGGGAAGGATCAATACCAGGACTTGGCTCATGCTTTCTCGTTTTCTGTCTGCCTCCATACCTGTCTTGTCTGTTGATTCTCCATGTCAATAAGTCTTCTTGATCACTTTCAATTGATGTACTAATGAGTGTTTCTTTTACTGAATCAGTAAAAGATCCTTTCTACCGAGTATTTCTTCCTTGTGGCCTGTTCTTCTCTGTGTATTGATCATTGAATAAATACACCATGTAGGATAGAACACTATAGTGATTCCTTGGTGGACTGACATTGAAATACAATCAATGCCAATCATTGTTTTCAATGAACAAAAGGTCCAAAAAGAGATGGAAGAGAGGTGAGTTTGACTATTTTCAGGTCCATTGTGGCACTCCAAACATGTCATTTCCATGCTCAAACATCAACAGGCCCACGTATCTACTATAACCTACAGTGTCTGCTGATAGAATTTAAACAGTAGATGAGTGTCTAATGTTCTCATCACCCTACATATATTCTAGGCCTGATGTGTTCTGCTGATACAGTAAGTAGAATCAACACTCACTTGCATAATTACCTTATATGGCAAGTGCTTATACTATTAAGTCACTCCACACACACACATACACATACACATTTCTCTCTGCGTACCAAATGACAATGTGTCTCCACTGTCTATCTGCTACTGACAGAAGGACTGCTAAAGTCCTTCCCTCTCAAGTGTTCATCTCCTTATCTCTTATCACTTCTTATTCTCTCTCTCTCTCTCTGCCAATCATCTTCTCTTGTTCCTTGTATCAGTCCACGATAGACAGTCTACAATAGACAGTCCCAGCCCCCTTGAGGTATGATGTGTGAGGCATATTTCAGCTGAAATTAACTTGACTTAAGCACAGCCATTTATTTATAACTCTTTCTTCTTTATAGTCAAACTCAATGGAGCCTCTCCCAATACAACCCAGCAACAGCCAACAAGACTCTTCTGAGCAGTCAGCACTAGCGTCTTCCTGTGAATCCAGCTATTCCTCTAACTCCACTATGAGCGAACTTGTCAAAACGCATAATAAAATCCGCCGTCAAGGGTCTCGCAGTTCTATTCTCGCCAGTGTCAGTCATTCTCGTCGACACCACCATCATGGCAAGTCAGGGCATGGAATGACTACTCACCCTGGACAGACTCTACTAGTTCTACCTGGCTACAACACAAGAAACACTTTTTTATTCTAAGCAGTGCTGGAAAACCAGTGTGGACTCGGTAGACATGTGTTTCTATTCTTCTGGTGCTTGGACACACTACTTATCCTTCTCTATGGACCATAGATATGGCACCGAGTCGGGTATCTCTTCTCTTATGGGTGTGGTGCAGGCAATTATCTCCTTCTTCCAGGACGGTGACGATGCTATCAAGTAAAATTTGCATAATGCATACACCCCACCTGTATACTAATGTCACCTTGGCTTAGATCCATTCATGCAGGCAACCAGTCGTTTGTGTTTTTACTCAAAGAGCCATTGTATTTTGTCACTGTGTCTCGTACAGGAGAATCCGATGCCCAGTTAAGAGACCAGCTTCTCTATTTGCATAGTCAGATCCTCAGTGTCCTCACCAGTGTCCAACTCACCCGGATCTTTGAGCAGAGAATCAACTTTGATTTGAGACGACTCTTGGGAGGTAATAGTCATACATCTTTCAAGGTGTGCTCATCAGGACTAGGTACAGAGGTATTTCTCGATAGTCTTGCTACTCTGTTCAACAACGACCACAGCTTTATGCTCAGTGCATTGCAATGTTTACGCCTTCCACGGTCTGTGCGTGAGGAGACAGGCGCTATTCTATTGGATGGAAGAGTCAAGGCAAGGCTAAAAGTGTAAGACCTTTCATTGATTTCCTATTTGTTTTTTCTTCTTTTCTTTTCTTTCAAAACAACAACCTATACAAAAAAAAAAGAAGGATCTCTTGTATGCTATGATAGTAGCCAAAGGACGGCTGGTCACTCTTCTAAGGCCAAGAAAGCACAGTCTGCATCCATCGGGTAAATGTTCATAGTCACTCTAAAATACAAAAGGAGGAGGATGTGTTAACCTGTTTTCCATGGTCTAGATCTGCATTTACTGTTTAATATGTTAACAGGATCCACAACATTTCATACAGCAGAGTCATGGACACCCCTATGTTTACCAAAATTCAATTCACAGGGATTTCTGCATGCTTATATCTGCTATATTGAGAGAGATGTCTCTGTCGTCATGATCAGTACCAGTAAAGACAACTTCTTTGAGCTGAGTGAGTGGAAGACAGTCATGGTGGAAGCAATGCGGAAAAAGAGTCTTCTGGAGCCTATTCTCAAGGCATCGGATGAGCTGTACACTACAGGTAATAAACACACGAGTAGATACATCAATAGATACATCAATACTCACTTTTTCTTCTTCTCGGGAGAATAGAAGAAGTAGGGATTCCTACTCTGTTGCATTTTATGTACAAGGCCAAGAACCATGTCCAATTCACAAGTCCTGCCTTTAGTGGCATCTATACCAATGCCATGGACCGAAGAAGGTAGAGTGTCTTTGGCCTGGATTTCCTTCTTCTTTTTTCCTTAGACTTCCTTCTGTAGACTGTATCGACTGTACCAGCATGTGTATGGCCGTATGCATGCTAGAACCCGTGCACTTAAGCTCTACTACCATCACAGTGAATACGAAATCATGCTAGGTTGGGTAAGCAATGTTCTTCCTCTCCAACTTCTTCTCTCATCGTAGTGCTGTTGATTCACTCTTTGTCTTTCTTCTTCTAGATCACTTCTTCCTTTGAACTTTATGTTGTGTTTGGCCCTGACACACCCAAATCTGTGTTTATTGCTAGCTCAAATCAACTGCTTCGGTGGATAAAGAAGCATGAAGAAAGCCTGTTTATTCTCAATTCCCCTGTATTTTAATCTAGAACTGTTCATCCCCCTGCTCCTTTTCACGCAAACTCATAATCTCCAGCTGCCCTTTTCCTTTTGCCTCATTCTGTAGTATGTCTTGAATAATACGATATCTCCCTGGATCCACCAGTGCAATCTTGGAGAAATGTCAATAGAAAGAGAGAAATATGAGTCCCATCCATGCCCTGTTGACTTGTTCTTCCTACCAATTCATATTCTGCAGACTCAAAATCCTCATCCTCCACACATGTCATAAGAGGCAGCAACTTCTCCCTCAACTTCTTTGTCTCTTTACCAGCTGTAAGAGTGATTCTCAGTCGCATTTGGGCTCTCTGAATCGGCAGCATTTGTTTTTCCTGGAGTTGCTTGATCACTTCCAATGCCTATGTCTAGAGTGAGTCGCCTGTAGAATTAGAATAAGGGTGTACCTGTGACTTTGAACTGCGCTTGGGATTGACACTCAAGTGAAGATCCTGCATGGCCTTTTCTATCATAGTGACTGTGTAAGGACGTCTTGTTTGAGGATTCACACAATTGTCAGTAACAATGTTGGCAATGTCCTTCCACATGGATTCCAGTTGATTAGAGCGCTCCTTCTCAGCAACCTGGAGTTCTCCCTTGTTAAGGATCTATACGAGACCCGTCAGTCCCCCATGTCGCCTTGATAGGTAAGGACAACTTGCCTCGAGAATCACTTTATCCGTCTCATCTGTTTTGAAGCATTTCTCCAGATCACTCTTGCTTGCCACCTGTCCTTTGGAGACATTAAGAAAGATGCTGTGCACCTGCAACACCTCGTCTAGATCTGTCTCTCTGTTTCTATTAGCCTTGGACCTCCCCCACCCACAAGTCACTCACACATTCGACCGCCACTCCATGACCTTGTTTTTATAGCATGCCAGTTCGAACCGTTTTCCTCCTTTGCGCAGTCTCACCACAGACACATTTGTCAGTCTACGCAACAATTCAGAACTCTTTCTCTTTCTCTTTCTCTTTCTCCTCTTTCTCTCTCTTTCTTCAGTTGTGGTGATAGTCTACTGTAGTTTACTTGATTTGGTTACTAGGCTGTTGAATAACCATGGAAGTGACAGGGAGCAAAAGGGAAAGAAAAGCAAAAGAATGCTAGAGTCTGTCCGCAGTCACTTAATGACACCTTCACTCCGCCCTCTTTCTCTTTTTCCTCTTTTTCCTCTTCTTCTTCATTTCTCTTCATTTCTCATTTCTCATATTCCTCATTTCTTATGGCTCATCTGGATGCACTGGCCCAAAAGGACTTTGACGTCAAAAAGTGGATCAACGCGTCTCTGCTTGACCCACAGACAGAACAAAGTACACTCGTCATGGCCACCCTCCAGCACACAGGAGAACACATCTCCGCCAAAGTCACCCAATTGAACCATCAAGTCCTCACCCAACTCCCCCGCCTCATGTATGAAGTAGAACGTCTCTCCATGGATGCACACATTACCCATGCCACTCTACGCAAAGTCCAGGCCCACGTCAGAGAACATGACAGCCACGACGCCCTTGAACGACTCCGTCAACTCCATCTCGTCAAAACACGCATGGAGCAGTGCCAGACTCAGCTCCGTGAGGCAGAGAATTGGAGTCAGCTAGAAAAGGAGGCCACCAAGGCTCTTGAAAAGAAAGACTATGAGGGCTGTGCTCTGCGCCTCCATCACGCCCAACAAAGCCTGGATGTGTTCCAACACACATCAGAGTTCGAAACCCGGCGTCAGTTGCTGCACACCCTTGAGCAGGCCCTAGAGACCCACCTCAAGCCACTGGTGACGCTGGCCCTACAGAGCAGCGATCTCCCCAAGAGCCAGGCACTGTATGGTGTGCTGACACGCATAGGACGGTCCGACACCTTTGTTGATATGTACCTGGAAGAGACATGTCCTCCTCTGCAACTCCAGTGGCGTGCCTATACTGCCGCCACAGTGACATTAAGGGCCTTTTACAGTCATATGGAGCACGCCCTTACTCAGGAATATGTCCATTGTGCCTCGCTGTTTCCTGATCCCAAGGCTGTGATGCAGGCACTTGTCCAGCGTCTGTTCACTACTCTGGACCCTTCTTTAAGTGACCAGCTCCAGTCTCTCAGGGGGGATGTCCAGGCAGTAGTGGATGCGTTTGTCACTACAGAGCAGTTTGGACTGGCCCTTGAGCGGCTACTGGCCAAACCTCCTGTCAGTACCGGTGTGCGTCCACGGCGTTTGTCTGTCCACCCTCTGCTCTCCATCACTCCCTTGGCGCTCCGGCACTCGGATCCCAATGCATGGGCCTACAGTCTGTACGAGCCCTTTCTTCCTCTCCAGACCCACTACGGCACCCTGGAAAAAGAAGCACTGACCCAGGCCCTGCACTCTCTCTTCCAGGAGATCAAACAAGACAGTGCCATGGGGACAGTGCAGTTCATTCTTCATACACTTGTTCCTGCTACCAACACCCTCTGCCAAGAAGGACTGGAGCGGTGTCTGGCCTTTACGCATGGGTATGGTGCTGCTGTATGGCGTGGTGTGTTGTTCCATTGGATAGAGACACTTGCTTGTCACATCACTCACTTGGTGCCTACCTTATCACAATGGGACGAGGATGGTTCTGATTTTCAGGTAGGGTTACGTCTGCTCACTCTGTGTCATACCCTCTACCAGCACTTTATGGACCATGCTCGTGAAAGCCAGCGACTCCTTCAGGCTCTTGCCACGACCCAACGTGCTTTTCATCAGCACCCGTCCACACCTACCACCAACAGCAACAGCAACAGCAACAGCAACAGCAACAATGCTCAAGACACATTTCCTCATGCTTCAGTGTCTCTTCTTATGTCATCAGTACTCAATAGTGCTGCTTTGGAACGTCTCCCCACCGAACCCACGGTAGACCCCTCCCCTGCCCTGGAAGCACTAGCAGCACAGTGCCAGCGGTACGTGTACGATGCAGTCCAGCTGCCTATGCTGCATTCCCTCGTCGATCTATGGACCGAAATCCAAGACACCCCACCCCAAGACACCCCCTTCAGTCGGTCTCCGAGTCTGTACATGACACGCATTGGAGAACAACTATTGATGCTGCCTCAGTACTTTGAGGTGTATGTGGACGATCCTGCGCTTGCCTTCCAGCCTGCTACCCTGCCTTATGGCTGTCATGGCAGAGGAGAAGAGGAGGAGGTGTTGCAGCGATGGACGACGTGTGTGGCGCATGGGACCACAGAAGCGTTTCTTGAAAAAGTGTATGATGGCAAGGAGATGACGAGTGAACAGGGGTTGCAGCTACAGACCGACATGGGGTATTTGGTCAATGTGCTGGCAGCCTTGGAGGTGTCTCCCTTGCCTGATCTTTTGTTGGTGCAGGAGTATATGGCGTGGGAGGAGGATAGGATTGTCAAGGCGTTATGGGCAGCCCGCAAGGATCCAACCAAGGAGAGTGAAGGGTTGAAAAGAGTGGCCAAGATAAGAGGAGTGATGGTATTGGAGCTTTGAAAGAGAAGTGAGATGTTTATTGGTTTTTATGTGTGTGTATATATGTGTGTGTGTGTATGTGTATATGTATGTAGATGAGCTTGTGTTTGTTATATATTCATAGGTAGATGAGTAGATGAATAAGTGAATAGGTCATTAACTATTGAAAGAGAGAGAGAGAGAGGAAATGGATAAAAGGTTGTAGCTTTTTCTTCTTCTTTCGTTCATTACCACAACTGACACTTCTGACGTGGGTTCATTGGGCTATCCACTGGGCATTGGAATACTCTGCCAAAATCAGGTGAGTTTTGCACAGCAGCATTGACACGAACACGGTTGGGAGAATGAACATCTGTTAATAACTAAAAGAGAGAAAGAGAGAGAAAGAGAGAGAAAGAAGAGGAATAGACAAGCGAGTGTGAGTTATCCATTACAATTGGATCAACAGTCAGCCATTTGCCCATTACCAATTGTTCTGTGGTGCTAGGTCTCTGGCGACTACACCAAACCCTGCCAAAGTTAATAAAGAAAAGAGCATCCGACGAGAATTGTTCTAGTCCAGGAAGTCGTGAATGGACATTAGCCAATGAGTTCACTTGAGAATCGTCTTGTAAAAGGTGTTGGTAGGCCATGTAAGCAACTGACAGCCCACCATTATCAGCAAGATTCTCGGAAAGTGTTAGCTAAAGTCCAAGGGGATTTGTATGAGGAATCTCTTCTTTTTTCTTTCTTCACTTTCTACACTGCTTACATTGCCATTGACAGAGAGTGTCTTGTTCTCTCCCTCCACTGTCCAATGATTGTACTGATCCACATAACACTGCGATGCCTTTTCATACGACTGGAGAGTGTCATTGGTCCACCATTGCTCAAGCCGTCCTTCCTGATTGTACATACGCCCTGCATTATCCAAAGCATGGCTCAATTCATGACCAATGACCATGCCAATCCCTCCATAGTTTAAAGAAGCAGGCACCTGTGGATCATAAAAGGGACTACGCAGAATACCAGCAGGCACAACCACTTCATTCCCTGTTCTTGTATAATATGCATTCACATCCTGTGCATTCATCATCCACTTTCTCTTATCCACAGGCTGGTTGATTTGGCGCCATATTTTCTCCAGCTCCCATGCTGTCACTGATTTCTGGTTCTCATAATAAGAAGAGGTCACGGTCAGGTTGGCTGTGTACTCCTCTAGGCTCTTATCAGATCGCATGTCAGGCGATGCCACTGTATAAGCCAGTTTAGACTGGATTCTCTCCATCTTCTCTACTGCCTGGTGTCGTGTGGGTGTATCGAGCCAATCAATGTCAAGAAGCCGCTGGATCCAAGAAGACTGTAAAAGAGTGACAAACTGTTCAAGAGAGTGACGCTCGGATTCTCCTCCCAGTGTAGCGAGAACAAAGTAGCGGCCTGCCAATGGACCAAACGTGCTGCTTGTGGATTTCGTACAGGTTTGGTGGCGTGGTAGGAGCTGGTGGGTGCCACTGTACAGATCGCCCTTCATCTGTTGCAACAAGGAACGGGTGGTTGTGTCCAAGGCATACACTTTATCAAGGACATGGCGGACAACGAAGTAGTCTCTTAGTTGATAAGTGGTGAGTGTTTTCAGCAATGCAACAAGGCGCTGTTGGTACAAGGGTGCATTCACGATAAGAAAGGGGGGATCTTCTGTGATCTCCTTGGGAATAAACGCACGGAGGAACTGAGTCCAATGAAGAAAAGGGTAGTTCTCTTGCAGTTGGTCCAATGTCATTGGGTGGTAGGTGGTGGTAGGATCCAACAGGTCCTGGGATAGAAGCATTGCCTTTGCTATCTTTGCTTCTACAGCGATAGCATGGGTGACGAGTGTGTCAATGCCAATGTCTGTGAGGAGGGTCAGGTTGGCCTTTCCAGCCTCGTCTAGATTCAGACGGCTTGGCTCTAGCACTCGCTTCATTACAGGGAAAAGACCTGTTTTGTAGAGAAGAAGTATGTCTTTTTTGTCATAATACTCTTTGGAAGGAAGACCAAGATCAGGCTGCAGAACATTGATGGCTGTGACATTAGGGTTTTTATCATCAGGACCCACATAAAGACTCTGTAGAGGCTCAATGCCTTGCTGCAACATAAACACCAGTGCCTGAGTTACTATCTGTGTGTGTTGGGGAAACACTATGGGTTCTTCTACAGGGAATAGACGATAGATCTCTGCCAATTCCTTGTAGATGGGAGTAGGTCCTAGGCTATTGATGGTGTCCTCATCCATACATGAGTTATAGTAGGACTGAAGATGTTGGAAATTGTGCTGATCACTCTCTGTAGTCTTGAATCCATTGCTCTTGTTTCCCTTGATGAGTGATTCATAGGATCCTTGGAATATTCCCTCCAAAATAGCTATGTTGCTTTCCTGCAGTGTCTCAAAAGTACCTATGCCTATAGACATGTCATTCTTAGCAACTTACTCTTCCTATTCCCTATGGACTGGGTTTCTTATAGGCGGATCTTACTAGAATGATCTTGAGGTATCTCTGTTGTATCAGACCAACTGCCACCTAATGTCCATGCATTGATGATAAGAACAATTGAATGACAAGTGTACTTTACATGTATACTGATAGAAATCTGAGCATGGATCTACTGTGAGCTTAACATCACTGAGAATAGCACTGGCTACACGAAGACATGCGGGTGTTGTACAAACAGAAGAAGTGATGTTTTGCAGTGCTGTCATTATCATTGGTTTGGTAAGACTGAAAAGAACAGCTTGCTCTATCTTTTTATCTGTCAGTATTTCTTACTGCCTTTTTATTAAAGGAGGTGGAAAAGGTACAAACCATAAATAATAAGGAGACCAGGGAGATGTCTTTTTGTTTTTGTTTTTATTATCTATGATCTATTATTATCTATTTTATCACTGTTTCTCTTCTTTTGATATATTTCTACATCCTGTCTACTGTTATTAATGTATAGGTGTGTCTTGATCTGTAAGGAATCTGCGCCTGTTCTATTTCTCTGCACTCATTAATAGACTGTTTTATTATAAGCCTTTTTATTTTGGTACACCCATCCATGCATTCATAGACAGAATACACAATTACAGAAAGTTTTGTATTACTAGGGATAGTTATATAAATAGAGATAATTATATAAATAGAGAGATAATTATATAAATAGAAAGATAATTATATTTATATAATTTCTGAGAAATCACCTTTTAAGAATGGCTAATACACCCTTTTGATTGGCTAATAGTGTTTTGGGAAGATGTCTAGATCAGCTAAATATTATACACACTTTCTTGAACAAAGATGTTAATTCTAATTATATACTCGGTAACTTCTTCTTCCTACAGAACAGTTAGGTTGGAATAGAAATACATGCTCAGTCAATGACCAAAATGTCAAGATAAGCACACTAAAACACCACTGTCTCAAATTGATGTACAGAAAAATAAATCACTTGCATTTATTTGGAAAGCCCTTTTATCAGTATAGAGTAGATATGTATGCTAACATTAGGGTCACTTGAATTTAATACGGCATAACCAAGACATGCTGAGAAGAGATATACTAAGTGATGTACAGGATACAGTTACTTTAGGTCTTATACATTAAAAACAGGAAACTAACAGTTAACAGTTTATAAAAAAACAGCTACAAAATCAATGGTATTGAATAAAGCATCTATGATAAGTCATAACCTATTTAATGTAGTGGATAGATATTTTAGAGATAGTATAAGAGTACAATAGCCTGCATTAGTATGTGTAATTTCTGGTGGTTATTTCCTTGAAGTTCTTTTATCTGTAATAATCATTAGATTGTAATAGTTCAAATGTCAAATGGAAGAATGACAAAGAAGTTGAATAGAAAAGAACAGACTTACTTGTACGTCGACTAAACAAACACTTTTGAACCTAAGAAGCCATTAATGACAATTAAGACCTCTTTACATGACACTGGTTGGAGATCGGACTATTCATTTGTTTTACAATATCTTGTTCATAATATCAATACCATTGTCTCTCATACTTATACATTCTCCATGTATACATTGATCTATCTACTCAGTAAAGATGGATTTGCTTTGAATGAATGCATAACCAATGATTTCTTCCGTGAGGTATTTTTGTCTTTCGTTAATAAGCAAATCAGAGAGGGTGGTGCTTCAGGTAAAATATGCCTCACACCCAAGGTGCATCAAATAAGAGAGAAGATCAACCCATTGAAAGATGACTACTGCCACTATGCGTTCTACACTCCAATCAAAATAACCAATGCTCAACAAGTATCTATCTATGAAAGCACAAAGATACACACATTCTACATTTTAAAAACAAAAACAAAAACAAAAACAAAAACAAAACAAAAAACAAGAGATATATAGGCAATAGGTTTGATCTTTGAGGTCATGTCAATTCAAAATCAAAGGTCAAGGTACAATAGAAACTGATGGTGTGGCAGTGTCGGTAGTCAAGCAAAACTTTATATCGAGATGTTCCTCAGGTAGTAGCCGCAAACTGCCTATTGATGAGGATTACATTGAGTCTATTGAAGAGCTATCTCAAGCTACATTATCAGAAACAAAAGACAAAAACTCACTTTTCTCCCTTCAAATGGGTGTTCAAACTAAAATTGTATAAAAGACAGGACATTGAAGCTTTGGAATCGTAATCTCGCCGCTACATTATACTTTAGACATAGTCTGTTATCTCCAAGGGAAAATGGTACTTGCCCAGAGTGCTTTTGTAGATATAACAAAAGAAAATATGACCAAGGATACAGCTAGAACTAAGAAAAGGTCCAAGCCTATTGGTTTATTCTCCTCCTCCTCCTCTTCCTCAGTGATCACTAGAGTCTCGGTTAACTAACTGATGTAAACCCATGCTACAGGTAAACTATATAAAAACATAATGGAGTGTGTCTTATTGAATTCTGTCATGCAAAGGATATTATAATGTTTAGTAAATAGACACTGATATTGACTGACTGACATTGACTGACATTGATTGACTTGGACACAGACAGACAGCGATGACCATTATAAGCATTGAATGACTCTGTTTTTTTTTTTAAAAAAAAATCTTTTTGTTTAGATAAGCCTATTACTGTAAAATGCAGCGAGTCAAATGTCATCGATCTTGAATTCTTAAAAACACACTATCCTTTGATATTTCACAGATTCACTGTTTCTTTTTTCTTTTCCTATCTCCATAAAAGTTACAGTGATTTTCTCTTTTAATAATAAATAAAAATAGGACACCTCTTCCATAAAATTCTCTCTTTCTTCATGCTGGCCCTGTGTTTTATTTCTATAGATCCTGTCACTTGCACTGTCGATTCACAAGAGGGAAATGAACAGACTGTTTATTCATGTAAAAAAAATTAGTGACGCTATTCTATAACCGACTCCGCTTTGACTTATATTTGTAGAACAAGCGGATATCAACTGTTCCATGTGTTCAGCCTGGGACTCGTAGAAACGCGTTGACAAGCAAATTCATTGGTAAACCTGGACTAGAAACTCGTGTCTCCACTGCATGTCGCTGTCAGTGACTAAAGAAGAGAGACGAAATCATCCATACAAGAGAAATCCAAGTCTGAAAGGACATGGAGAAATATGAACATGGAGAAATGTGAACATAGAGTACAAACAAAAGAAAGAAAGAAAGAAAAGATAAAATTCTTCTCTATTCTTTTCTATTTTCTGTGTTGCTATAGTAGGATTACTATTCCTTGAGTGTCTCTACCTATTCTATTCGTACTGTACATTGCTTCTCTTTCTCTTGTCATTACCAAGTTATTTTGTAACCTTGTAATTCTATAATTTCATAGTTCTATAATTCTGTAATTCTATAATTCTATAATTCTGTAATTCTATAATTCTGTAATTCTACAATTCTATCATTTTATCATTCTATCATTCTATCATTTCGCAATTCTATAATTTCGTGATTTGGTGAGGGATGGAATTATTTTCCACTGTTTTGCACTCATATTTTTTACTGTTTTTGATTGCTATTCACTGCCTTTATCGTTTCTAATTTGACCTCATTCTTTCCTCACCTTTCCACTATTTACACAGTGCGTTTGACATGATAGAATAAGATAGGCTCTTTTTTATAAAGTCAAATCACTACCCTTTTATAGTTTAATACTTTCTATTATCAGTGTTTTGGTGCTTCTTCACCTTCTCCTCTGCTTCTATCCACCGTACTTTTTCTCTATTTTAATTCATTATTGACTAGACGTCATTCTCCCTCCTATCCTTTCTTAAGTGTGTATAAAGCACCATCTCTTCCCATCCACTGCCATGAGTCCTGATACAAAGCTTATCCTGAGCCTTGTCAACCGTATCTCTGTCAGAGTACGTCTCTTGTCATTTTGCTGATGTCGTATTGATAAACCTTGTCCTCTTTTTATTGTTCTTCTTTATTTATTTCTATAGCTACCCTGCAACAGTGGGAAAACCCTTGATTCTCTAGAGAGTGATATTCTCGTCCAACAAACGTAAGCCATCCACGTGTAGTTTGAGCAAGTGACTAATCATAGTTGCAGAGGTAAACTAGTGTGCATAGAAATAAGTATTGGCTGCTGAATACGTTCCAGTGGCTGCCCTGATTGAACTCTCCAAGTTTCGACTGGGCATTATTGTCAACACCATCACATCTGTTCTCGAGGCTGTGTGCAAGGTAACCTTAAAAATGTGACTCTTTCTTTCTTTCTCCATTCCTACTTTTCCATTCTTACTTCTCCATTCTTACTTCTCCATTCTTACTTCTCCATTCTTACTTCTCCATTCTTACTTACCCTGTGGTATGGTATGGTTATGTATGTTTCATAGGGCACACCTCTTCCACCCGCCATCACACCTTCTCCCAGCGACGAGTATGCTTCCTATGACATTCTCCAGTCTCAGCTCTTCCTTCTACGTATGCTGTCGGCATGTATGCAACACCACTGGCAGCATATTCGAAGCAACTCAAACACAACACTCTCAACTGACTTGGAGGACCCACCTCCCCTTGAGGACGCTGTTGCAAAATACGTAGTGAGCGTCATGTGTCGATTTATGTACCAGATGGCAACAATGGAAGACCACGATCATGGATCAGCCACCAATATCACCCGTACAGAATACTACAGTGCGTCCAGCCTCACCAATCTTCCTACAGATATCATTGTCGACATTTACAAGGCAGCCAGTCGTGTTGTGTTTTATATTAGTGCAAGCAACTGGTCTGTTCTGCACTCCAAACTACGTGCACGTATACTCTTCATCACCTCTATTGCCAATGATATGGCAGAAACTGCAGAGCTGCGTCTACTCGAGTGTTGTGCTTTGAATGCTAAGCGGCTCGGGATGATATTAGATGGTAAATCACTGAAGTGTGTCAGAGGGATCTCTTATAGATGAGTGTGTACTGGATAGAAATATGTGGTTTCTTTGTTCATTTGAAGAAATCGATACAACTGACCCTGGCCGTCATGCTGCGAAGGGCGATTTGGGGATGGATAGAGACGTATCCAACAGAATTCGTAAAGTTATGTCAAAGCAAAAAAAGAATCGACGGTCGACCCGACGTTCTGTTTGATATGTGCCATGGATTGGCAGATACCACACGTAAAAAGGCTATTCTATGGCCACTACAGACATTACTACTGATTCTGTGTCCAGATATTCTTGCTGCCTGTACCGGTTCTTCTGATGGACGGGGCATTCATGTAAAAAAGGTAAATTCATTGTGAGTGAGGGTGAGTGTGTAGATTCCTCAACAGTGTCTAAGTTGTTGTTCTTTTTGTCCGTGTATATTTCTGTGTCTGTGTCTATGATTATTTCTGTCTCTGTCTGTCTGTCTCTCTCTCTGTATATATATATATATATATATATATGTGTGTGTGTGTGTGTTCTTTTCTATTATTATTTTCATGTGTGTGTGTGTTATATGTGTGTAATTCATAGAGTCAATTCTTTGCCAATTTGAGTCAATCATTAAAAGGTGGACGCACAGCTGAATTGGCAGCCATTTGCTATGTGGACATTTGCAAGGCAGCAAATTATGTAGGCGTAGACGATACATCCGCACTACGAAAGATTGTCCCCGAGATTGAGAAAGAACTCAAGGAGAGACTGTTTGATATAGAAAGTCCTCTGATAGCAGACGGTCTAATGAACAGTCTAGGGATTATCATTGATCACCGCTACTTATTAGCAGACAGTATTGTCGCCTTGTTTCGTCTGGAACCTCAAGGCGCCATGAAGACCCTATTACCAATCTGCATGAACGAACGAGCCCCCCCTCCCTTTAAACTGAGTCTTGTCAAGGCATGTCTTGTCATTTCTATGGAAGAGAACCGTCTTCCGTGGAGCCCCTCCATAGCATGTGTCTACAGTATACTCTGCCTTCCTTTGAAACGCCTGTTCCTGGAGACACTACGCAATGATCCTTACAAGTCAGAACCCGCAAACCAGTCCAGTCGCAAACTAGCAGTAGCAGTCGATAAGAAACTCAAACGAGAAAAAGATGCAGTGCATGAACGATTAGAGTTGCTTCTAGACTTGCTACGTCTATTCCAGGCAGATCCTAAAATGGCTCTTTATGGGGAACCTGGAGAAAAAACAGAACTGAATACTGTGCTTATGGTGTCTATTGCCCAATGTTTAAGAGAGTCAAATCAGGCAGTGAGAGATGCAGCAGCAGAAGCATTGAGTAAACTACATTTGCCCCACTATGCATTTGAGTGGGGGCCTCCAGAATCTTCTATGGAAGTGTTTTGGAAGATCTCTTCACAGGTGCTGTTTGTCCTTGCAAAACAATTGCTGGATAACAGGGAGAAGGATGATAGTTTAAAAAAGTTGCTTGATCTATTAAAGAGACTCTTAATCTCTCGTAATGACTTTCTACGTACTCATCAAGTAAGTGTCTTTACATCATTACTATTACTATTATTATGTAGGGGCACTGACGTCTTATTTTCTTATTTTCTTATTTTCTTATAGGACACTGCTGCACGAGGATCAGATGTAAGAGAACGTTTACAAGCCTCTATAAGTCTTGAAGTCGTCCTCCTGGTACTGTTATGCTCTTCAGATACAGACATTTGTTCTGCTGCTATTACATGCTTGGGCCATATTTGTACAGAAATCAATCTTACAGACAACATTGACACACCTCAACAGACATCGCTTGCTATCATCGAAAACCTTCCTATCTATACTGAACTCACTTCCAACACCGTGATTGTCACTGGAAGAAAATCCCAGCAAAAACAAATCCGCCGTTTGTTAAGGATGATGCCTCATTATGCCCCGGGCAACATGGCAGCATGGGAAGAAGCATGGAAACGCTGGAAATACCTCACTTCATTTATCCTACGCCCTGCTGAAGAATTCAAGGAAGACGTTATCGACACAAACCGAAGGCAGGGACAAGCATGGCACGACAAACTACGCAACCCACGCCAAACATCTGTCGTTACCAACCGCACAGACACCATAGACGATGATCGATCCACAGAATGGCAAAACTATGCTGGTTTTCTGGCTGCTTTGGGAGGGGTGTGTCTAATGGCCGATGCACTTCCTGACTCTCCTCTCTCGCCTCGCCACACCCTCAGTAGTAGCGAAACCCGTCGACCCTCTGTGCCTTCCGAATCCGCTGCCATGGCTGATCGTTTTGTTATGGACATGGTGGATCTTTTGCTGTGTGATAACATTGTTGTGCGGGAATGGGTCAAGGAGATCTTGGGCACAGATCTGTCGCCTGCTCTGTACCCAATGCTGTTTCGGCACCTTGAGACTGTCCTAGGGAAATGCTTTGGTCCTGATGGCGATCCTACTTGCAATATGCGCTACACTCTATTTGTAGAACAAGCGATTGGGGTGCTTAAATTTGTATTGGACCGTATGGAAGATGCTTCGGATACTTTGTACACTGTAGATTTTAGTGATCTTGTCTGTCAATATGCCAAATATCTTAATAAGCTGGGGAGTCATCAGGCAGCCCTCAAGATGAAAATCAAATTTTGTCAGCTATGTGAGGTGTTAATGGAGAAGAAAGAAAAGTTGACCTTGCGGAAAGAGTTTCGATTGCGAAATAACTTGCTGGAGATTATTGTTGAATGGACAAGTGATTTCTCACTGGTAAGTACACGCAAATAGAAAGAAAGAAAGAAAAAAGACATTAGGCTACGGTGGTTAAAGCATAAGGAATATAAGAAACTCGATACAAATATTGCCTATTCATCCCTTGAACAAGGCGAGAAGTTGTATCGAGATTTAGATCTGGCATGTTTAAAGACCATTGTGCTTCTTCTACATCAATTGCCACTGCAACCGTCAGAACCAGTGCATGAGACAGGAGCAGGACAAGTCAAAAGTAGAATGTTCTATAAGTACTTTACATTCTTCCTTAAGCTACTGAACAGATGCAGAATTTATGAGGTAAAGTGGTGATGAATTGATGAGACATTAGTTTAATATGAGTCGGTTGTGTTGGTTGACTTAGATACAGTCAGATGCACATTCTGCACGCAGTCAAGAAGCTCACTTGAGCAAGGTAAGTGATGATAATATAATGTACATCCATGGTAAATGAATGAGTACCTTATATATATATATATATATATATCCTATAGAACAAGGAGAACGTCACTTACTTGGCACCATTGAAAGACTGCACTATTCTTGCCATGTCAAATCTACTCAGTGCAAATGTGGATGCTGGTCTTAAGTACTCTCTTTCTATGGGATACCATGAAGATACAAGAATGAGAGCAGCCTTTATGCAGGTGCTCACTAATATCCTAAACCAAGGCACAGAATTCGAGACACTTGCAGAAACAGTAATGACAGATCGTTATGAGAAGATCATCGATGTAGGTTATTCATAGTGAATCATTGATTTAATATATAATGGATAGATGTTGGTAGAAGAACCACTTCATATTACACTGTCTCTTTGTAATACATGCCCTGCCACTGACATTGATGATACAGCCACTGCACTGTTAGCCTGTTTTGCTTCTCGTGGACAGACAATGGCACTATTAAAAGCAGTGATTGAAAAAGAAGTTCAAAATACAGGTAAACTGATCTCTCAGTCCACAGATGTGTATAAGAGATATGCATGGTTCTTGATACTAATGATAAATAGAGAGTGAGACGGAATTGTTCAGAAGAACAAGTATTGCTACACGTCTCTTATCTGTATTTGCAAAGATACACGGTGCTGACTATGTCCAATCCGTACTTCAGCCTGTCTTCCATACACTCTCTGAGAAGACTGCCAGTGAACGCACCTTTGAGCTGGACTCTACTAAAGTGGGACCCAATGAAGATGCCTCCCATAACAAACAAAATGTTGTGAGTGCTACTGAACTTTTTCTCAATGCCATCTGTGCCTCTTCTGGAGAAGCCCCGATGTAAGTGTTATTGAATATTGCTACTGCTATTTATTTTTATATCCAATTCTTAAAATGTCCTATTTTATATAAATAGCTGCTTTCGAGAAGTATGCCACTACATCCTTATGGCTGTACGCGAACGATTTCCAGAAGCCAAATACACTGCTGTGGGTGCATTTATCTTCTTGCGCTTCTTCTGTCCAGCTATTGTGTCTCCAGAAACAGAAGGTCTTCTCAAACCCAACACGTTCATCTCTCGTGACATGCGCCGTGGCCACTTAATTGCCACCAAAGTCATTCAGAACCTTGCCAATAATGTCCTGTTTGGCTCCAAAGAAACTTACATGATCGTATTGAATGATTTCCTCACCAGCAATATCTACAAAGTCACTAGTTTTTTACGCAATATTTCGAGTGTACCTGTAAAATGCCCACCTCTAGAGCATCGTCTAGTAGAAGAGAAGGATTATGCTCTTTTGCATCGTGTGCTGTTTGATAACATGGAACGCATGATGCGTGATGTGGCGGCACGTCGACAGCGCTTGTTTGCAGATCAAGAAGCGTGGACAGCATGGAGACGCATGTTTGATAAGTTTTCGAATTTATTGGCTCAGTTGGGTCGTCCTCCTGAAATCACCAAGCAAGACTTCAATGTTTTGAGAAGTTATACGTTTGCTGCTTCAAACCAGGTGTATGCTGAATTTATGCGAAGAAACAGTCATCGAAGTGTAGAAATGATTATTTCCAAGAACATTGTGTATGAAGGCGGAACTTCCAAAGCAGGCAGATCTGTACTGTATTTGATTGCACGTAATATATTGAATGACAGTATTGATTTCGAATTGTTGGTTTACTATATGCTTCAAGTAAGGAAGTGGATAGAAAAGAGAAGAGTTGGCTAGAGACTAATACTGTACATGCATGCATGCATAGATTATGGAACGGTTTGCTAACAAGACAATTGAAATTGTCATTGATGTGACCCTATTTACTTCTGTAAATGAGATTCCTAATCAATGGATCATCCAAATCATCCAATTATTGTCTTCTGATATGTGCGATAGTATTGCTATCATTCATATTTACAATCCAAACTCTCATCTGCGAAAGTATCTCAAGAAACTGATACGACCCTTGTCACCCAAGGTCATTAAACGTATTAATTTTGCAGTGACATTGGCTGAATTGTATGAAAGTATCCATCCTTCAGAAGTCAGACTACCAAAGTCAACAAGTAAGTAGATCCTGAACTCCCTAAGTGTATGTTTTTTCTTAATGTGGAAATATATAAATTAGTGGCATTGGATACTGAGCCAAGTGCAGTATTCTATCCTGTCAATCATATCCTACAGTCCAAAACTAATGTTCCAGTCACTGTTAAAGTGGGTGCAGAGTATGTCCAGATCATGACTGTACGAAAACAAGAGTTTGTATACAATGCAGGTTCAGTCACCAATGATGTATATCGTATTTCGGAAATCGAAGACATTGTATCCAATCAGTCAAGAGGGTCTGATGCTTCTCATGAGTTCTCGTTCAAGTATAACAAAGGAAGATTAGCTGTGGTTCTTTCTAGTGTGAAAAGAGATACAATTATGAGCGTATGTATTTATCTCGGAGGAGCTAATTGTAGTCTTTTATGGTTAAGATGTAATACTAGGAACTGTTCACTTATACCTCTTCTTTGTTTATGAACATAGACTATTCGATATAGCAAGCGTTGTCATGAAAGATCCAAGCCTACTAATATTACAGAACGTACTATACGACCTAGCGATGTACCTGGAAGATTACTCAATATGGCCCTTCTTAATATTGGTAGCGAAGATCCCAATCTGCGTCTTTCTGCCTACAATCTACTATATGCCCTCAGTATTACTTTTAATTTCAATGTAGGCAAACAATTACTGGATGCTAGAGGTAAGAAAGAAGACACTAGACAAGATATCTCTCCGGTTTACTTATTTCCTTTCTTCTTTACATTACTCTAGACCTTTGTCTTCCTGCCAATAGCACTTCTTTTATTGTCAGCATCAGTGAGAAATTGGCTCTTACTGAACCCAACTTAACCTTGGAATTCTTAAACGAGTGCTTTGTCGGATTCAGTAAATCCAATGAACCCCTGCGCTACCTCTGTCTAGATTATATGGTAGCCTGGCTTCCCAACTTGGCTCTCTTTGCGCGTGGTGGTGCGGATGAAGCCAACATTGTCAAAACCAAAGAAGTACTGCGTCTACTTATCGACTTGACAGTAGCCCGCAACGACATGTATAAACTAGTTCAAGCCAAGATATGGAAAACCATTGCCACTATTGATGACATTCTTAATCTCGTCCTGGATGTCTTTGTCCAATTTTCCAATGAACATGGTGTGGGTTCCGCACAAGCAGAAGCCATGGCCGACACATTCGTCACCTTGTCCAATGTGGCTGTGCGTGGCAAGGTTCTTTCACGTCTTCGAAAGGTCCTACAAAAGACATCATTCAAACCCACCTGGTCTCTCACAGACCATTGGACATGGACTGAAATTGCTGTGTTGCTGCGATTTATCCTGATGCTGTCCTTTAATAACCGAGGACCTGTCAAGAGCTATGTGCCAGAGACGTTTCATATCATTTCGCTGGTGGTAGGCACAGGTCCCACTGTAGTGCGGACAACGGTCCATGCATTGGCAGTGAATATGGTGCAGTCTTTGTTTACTTCCATGCCACTTCCTGAGAACAATGTTAAGAAGTTACAGTTGCTATTGACAGAAATCTCAGAGGTGAAGTGTCGTCTTTTGTTTGGGATTTCAAAATCCAACGTGAATGCCTTTACGATATCACCCGATACTTTGAGTGATGTTGCCGAGCCCATTCAACTGGCTTCTTTGGAATCGATTGTGGTTATACTGTTGGATGTACTACAATATGCGGCCCCTTCTGCTGGTAAGAGAGAAATAGAGAATGGGGAGTAAACGCTGAACATACATTTTTACCTTTGCTTACTTAATTTCTCTCTCTCTCTCTATCTCTATATATATCGTATAGATATGGCCAATGTATGGCGATCACGCTGGATGAGTCTTGTAGCAAGCACCGCCTTCCAATTCAATCCTGCTATTCAACCACGTGCATTTGTAGTCTTGGGATGTCTTGGCCGTGAAGAAGTAGACGACGACCTACTTTACCAGATCCTTGTTGCCCTGCGTGGTGCCCTGGCTATTTTCAATGAGTCTGATCCCAGTCTTGTTCTTAGTATTATGATGTGTCTCAAGAACATTGTCAGAAGTCTTCCTTCAGACTCACGTTACTTGTCTCCATTATTTTGGGTCGCTGTGTCTCTTGTTCAAATCAACAATGGCCCCACCCTTGCTACAGCGGTTGAATTGCTACTGGCAGTGCTGCGTGCACTGGATGCCAACGATTACTTTGCTGGTGAAGTCATGGTGGATGTTTTATTGACAGCCCGTGCTCCTATCATGGACCTAGCACACCAACTGGATCAATTATGTGGAGTTAATTTTGAATCCCACTTTTCATTTGCCATGACCAGTGTGTTGATGAGAGGATTTAGAAGCACCTCCAATGCAAAAGATGCTATATATCAAGCTCTGACCTTGTTCCTGGCGATTGAGAATAAGTGTGTTTCTCATGCGTCCGATTATGTGGAATCGACTGCACTTGGTTATCTGGCAGGTCTTTTACCTATTGCTGTGAAGAATGAGTCTTTGAAGGATGTGTTTCGATTGGCAGGATTGGATGATTTTGATATGGAAGTGTCGGATGCCAATTCTAGCATCCCTTACCATGGCATCTTTGATAAGTTTGATATTCCTGATAATACTACAGCTTTGCTTTTAATCTCCATGCTGTCTGCTCTGTTGAATCTGTCAGACAATGAGCCTGAACACTTGTTTCTCTATGGGATGTTGGCTGAAGCTGCAGCCTCTATTCCCGAGGTGTTTGTCTCCATGTAAGTTTCTTGTTTGCTTGTACTATAGAAATAACTTTTTTTTTCTTTGTTTAGTTATGATACTCTTTTGCCAAAGATGAACCAGATTGTACTAAACAGCAATACTCAGACCATCATGGAATCAATCAAGGCCATTCTTCTGATTGCATGCTCGGATGCTTCTTTTATGGATAACAAATCCAAACGGGCTCAAAAAGTGTTATTAGATGAGGTTGGGTTCTCTTCTCTAGGAGATCCTCATTTTGGTACTGCCTCTACCAATAGTCTTCAGAATGCTAAACTAGCAAGTGAAATTATAGAAAGAATCATTGCCTAGTCTTTATCATTTTCTGTTGCTCTTCTTTTATGCATAACCTTTTTTTTTATCCATCTTGCACTGCATTCAGTTGATTTATTTATTGTTTATAGCTCTCTTTTTTTTTATCATTTTTATATACGTTTTATAATTTGCCCTCTTTCTTTTTTTTTTCTCATTGTAAAGTAGATCTTTTTTATATCCTACAGAAGTTCTATTTTTCATAGTGAATGAGTTATTGTACTGTGTATAGGACGGTATATACTGTCAAGGGATGTAAGAACAAGTGCTCTACTTCTCCATCATTGACTCTTTTATTATCATTTTCTTTTTGCCTCCTCGCTCTCTCTCTCTCTCTAAGAAAGTGTAAGATACATTGAACAGAATATGAATATCTAAGAGTATTTGGGTGGTAATAAAAGAAGGGGGAGGTATGTGTGTGTGTATGTATTTAGTAGAGAGTGTAAACAAGTGTAAAATGGGTAGGCTATGTGCATCAAATAAGAAAGAAAAGAGAGTGTGGATATAGTGTAGATTGTTGTTATTCTCTTTATGAACGTCGAGGATGTCTGGTATTGGTGTAATTTCTAATGCGTCGAGACTGATGTTGGCGCACGATTTCATATTTGTACCATAATTGTAGGATGTCCTATAGAATCAGCATTAGGATCCATCTAAATACATTATAAATGTTCTATCCTACTTACTCTAGCAGTAATAAGTACACAGCCCCCAAGAACACTGCGGTGGAATACGTCAGGGAAATAGTGGCGTACAGGTTTAAAGTGGCCCAAACATCTAGCCAGGGGATGAATACAGTGCCATGGAACTCAAAAAATAAAATAAAAATAAAAACACTTACCTCCCAATCATACTGCTCAACGTAGGCAGCAAAAGAGCATTCATTATTACAACTGTCATATCATAAGCACCTCTTGCAGTCAATACACGAAGAGGTCCATTGACCAATTGCTGTTGTTGCCGCTCCTCCTCCTCTGCTCTCTGTTGTTGTTGCTGTTGCTGTTGCTGTTGCTGTTGCTGTTGCTGCCGTTGAGTACGGGCAAGATCAATGGTAGGCTCTACTTCTTGTGATTCTCTTTGGCTTCGTCGTGTTCCTATCTGAGAGCGTCGTAGGCCAAGAATAATTCGACGCACCACAAATCTCTCTATGGCTGACCAACTAAAGGTGTAGATCAATCTACAGACACAAGCATAGATAAAGACATTAGGCTTCCCACGACACATATCAACACACATCAACATACACAGTATATCCCTGTACATTTACCTTGCCATTGGAAAGACACTCATCACTGTCAACGGAGAAGGTGGCCATGCAAAACGAGGTCTTGCATAGGATCTCCTGGACAGGCACATGAACAGAAATGCAACAAATGGGACGCCATCTCCCCAAGAAGTAACCGAGGCCATGAGAGAGATGGGAATAGAAGGAAGACCCACCCATGCTCTCCATGTCCATTGACTAGGATTGCCTATCCACCGATCACTCTCTTTGACACCCATTACTGTTACCACTGTATAGGCACCATACGTAGTGGCAGCCACCATAACAGAACATCCTATAATCAGGCCCAGGATATAGGGAGCAGAGACACGAATGACTTGGTAAGTAGTGGATAATACTGACAGAGTGAGGCTGGTGGTTTGTGTGAAGATGTAAGCAGCAGCACACTGTGGACAGCGCACCTATCGATAGAGATAAGCACCCGTTGGTCCATAGGCCAACCCACCTCTTTCATAGGCTTCTCCTTTTGCATTTCTATAATCCACTCCAAAAGACACTTCTCATGAGCAATAAGTGAACATGGACATGGCCTTATCCAGCGTCCTTCAGAGTCACTGTCTTCACCAAAGCATATCCAGCAGCGTCTTTCTTCTTCTGTAGAATATACTTCATTCTGGACCTCGGCCTGGACCTCGGTCTCTGTCGGTAAGGTTGTTTCTGTGTTTGAGTTCATAAGGAATCCTTCTGCTACTGCTGTTGTTCGTAGTAAAGAGACAGATACAGACAGTCATGGTAACTAAGGTTCAGTCTTCTTGGACTCTCTTTTTTGCTTATGTGATTGGAGGGCGGGGATTCATCGGGGAAAGAGGTCACACAGGCCCACCACCTCACTCTCTGTACTGACTTACACTCTGCTGTGAATTCGCCTCCTCTCCTCACTGTAGATAACACATTCTACACACCAGGAGAAACTTCTCGCCTTTAAGAGGTGATATCTCCTTCCTTTTACGAGGGTCCCAAATTTTGCCCTTTTATGGAATTGTATTTAAAATCAAAAGGTTTATGGGTATACCATTTATTATTTCCTTTTGTAGTGTACCTCACTATCAAATTGTATTATCAATAGAATATATTGTTTATGAATAATATTGTTTATTATAATAATGTAGCTAATACTATATTATGACTATAGCTACTGCCTAAGTGCATTCCCTCATAGCAATATAATCTATACCCTAAAAGCTTTGTGCTTTATCCTTGGGATATAGATAACTATGCTCAGGATTATACCCTAGACATTATTGACCTTGTAGAAGACTACTTGGGACTGACTTGAAATGAGTCTTTACTTGTGTTAAAAAACCCAAAGGCAAAAGGTGTGGTTTAGGAATGTAATAGATATATTTCTCAAATTGCTTCTGCTATGAATTGAGCAGGCTTATATACTTTCTTCTAAGTTACATTGATTACTTTTTATGATAACAAGTCTTATGGGATTCAGGGGGGTATGTTCTTCATCCCCTTTTTCCAACAATAGGACAAGAGAAAGGAATCCATCTCTGAATTTACTGAGATGTTATTATCGTATAGCTTTGATCATTATAGCTTAAAAAAGATATGTATATAAGTAGCCTCAAGATCTATACTATGTAACTTTGTAAAATATATTTTTTATTCTGTAGTAAAGGGCACTGTGGTTATCAACAAGACCACTGGAGAGATAAATGTATAGATATTGGGTCTCTAGCAGTGACGAAAAAATAGAGTATTAGTACAAAGGCTGATCTAAGGAAATCAAAGAGGGTACATGAACAGGAACACAACACACAATTTGATCACAACTGGTAACTAGGCAACCGTTCTTTAAGCAATTCTTTTCTTTCTAAAATGTTGTTGTAGTCTACATTACTTTGGTAGTTCTGATTAAGCAAATGACTTGTGAAAATTCGTTTTTTTCTCTTCTGCTTGAATATTAATACCTGCTAATTACACTGTCTGTTGTTCTTCAAATCTTCTACCCTCTTTCTTTTGTTTGCCTTTGTCTGGCATATAAACCAACAGTTGTGATCTTGTAAGTCTTTGTGTATATTTATTATGTCTGACATGTTAGTCAGTTTCTATTGTATATTCTTTTATTTTAATAAACCCAGTGAATCCGTTACAAAGGCAAAGGCAAGAAGGTGCCAGTGCAAGGGTAATACGATACACATAGAGAGTACATTAATACATCTCGAACTAATTATTTTTACTACTATTTTATTATTGAAAAGGGTTATTGGCACCTAAAAGGATTGGAGTAAGATCCTACCAAGCTGCCAGTCGTTGCTTATGGCACAGGAATAAAGGTAAAAGATGCTGCCAAGTTTAAAGGTCATCGTATTGGTTTGACGAGAGTTTTATATCAATCATTGAAAAAGAGACAAAAAGATGGAGATCTTCTTGTAGTTGATGTTGATGAGTTCCTTACATCAAAGGTAAACATGATTGACCTCTCACTCAATATAAAATGCTCTTTTAACAGTTACTCTGTTTTGTTTTCTTTTTTATTCTCAAGATCTGCCATACTTGCAACACAAATATCCTCACTGAGGTATTAGTGAATTTCAACAACATCCACGCTTGCCAAAGTTGTAGAATTGTTTGGAACAGAGATGTGAATGCATCAAAGAATATCTATACAATTGCAGAAGAGGGATTAAAGGGTCACTAAAGACCAGTTCCATTTTGTAGAAAAGAATAGATATTTGTATTCATATTTTACTACATCGCCACATCGAAAGTGTTTTCCTATGTGATTCAGATATTTACAGGTAAATCTACATAATCTTTGTTTAAAAACTAACATGAATACATCTTAATTTATTTCTGCTCCTTTTCAAATCGATGTGTCATTTCTTAAACAATTGTATTGACTATTTCCTTTTATATCCTAAAGATCTCCTGGTGTGTAGGTCAAATTGTCTTTACTCTACCTATGTTATTGTGTGATGTCATTGTTGTTCTCTTTTTTCTTCTGACTTGTTCTATGGACGAGGTGGATGGATCAGACTGCTTTCTCTTTTTTTCATTTTCAGTTTATTTTTGTTCAAGCGTGCATAAAAAAGTAAAAAAATAAAAAATAAAATAAAATAAAATAAAAACCCACTCCAAAGTACAAGTGTAGAGATAACCTCAGATAACAAATGCATTGGATTAACAGCAGTTCTCTCTATAAAAATGTGTATAAATGTGTGTATTTATGAATATGAATATGTGACTGTCTCTCTGTCTCCCTCTCTCGCTGTCTGTTTCCCTGTTCCTGTTTCTCACTGTGGGTGTGGGTGTGGGTGGGTGTGACTGTCTCTCTGTCTCTCTGTCTCTGTCGGTGGGTGTGGGGTAAAGAACACCTTGCATTCTTCCTTCTCACCTTTTTGTCGCCTGCCCACCATGTTCTTTTTGGTAAGAAGCCTAGGAAAGATGGCTAATCCAGTGTCAAAAGAAAGAACTCTACCACACTATCACTCTCCATCCCTCCTACTTTGGGCCCAATATGCACAGTCAGCTCAAAGACAAGCTATATGCTGATGTGGAAGGAACATGTTCGGGTCGGTTTGGATACATTATTACTGTGGTGTCCCTTGTCAATATTGGGAAAGGAAAAATCCTACCAGGATCAGGATTAGCAGAGTTCAAGGTCAAGTACCAGGCCATTGTTCTTAAGCCATACAAGGGAGAAGTAGTAGATGCTGTGGTGACTACTGTCAACAAGGTATAGCAATAAGAGTATAGAGATGTGTGTGTGTGTGTGTGTATTAGATCATAACAGAAAGGAATGTGTCTGTTCATAGATGGGATTCTTTGCTGACGTGGGTCCTCTGCAAGTGTTTGTGTCTAATCATGTAAGTGTGTCTATCTGGAAGACAAGAAAGCGTTTGACCTCTCTGTCTACAGTTGATTCCCAATGATATGAGATACGATCCTAATGGCAACCCGCCCTGCTATTCTTCTGAAGATCAGGTATGCTATCAAAAGAGTGTTGATAAGAGGTGTAGAATGGTAGGAAGATAAACGCATAAGAATAGATGATTCAGAAGGATGTCCAAGTGCGCATTAAGCTGGTAGGAACACGTATTGATGCCACAGAAATCGTAAGTACATTCCAGCAACAACAACAACAACAACACAGTATGCTAAAATGAATGGAAATCTCTTCTTTTAAGTTTGCTATTGGTACTATCAAGGAAGATTATTTGGGCGTTATTTCTTCATAAGTTTAGAGGAAGGAAGAAAGGAAGGAGGGAAAAGTACATACATATACACCATACATACACTAAAAAGGTCTTTTTACACTAAAAAGAAAAAGGGCTTGTTTTCTTTTAGCAGTGAAAAAAAAACACATAGAAACATATAAAACAACCGCCCTAGAAGAATAGAATAATTGAAAGTTTTTGTGTGTTTATGAAAGCTATATAAGACATGGAAAAAGTGATGCTGTAAATATCTTCTATCCAGTGAAGGAAATATTTGTTCTGGGTCGACCAATTCTACTGTTCTTGGACCGTTTTGCCTTTGAACCTCCTGTAGAAGAGTTCTCATTGTCTTCAGGCAAAACATCTCCTCCTGCACTAAAGAGCTGATCCAACATTCCTCCTGAACTCTGTGCTTGAGGAGTGCTCTTCTTGATGCGTTTAACAGGTCTTGCTTGTTTCTTCTTTTCTTCTTCTTCTGCCTTTCTCTTGAGCTGTTGCTGGAGCTTATTGTCGAGCTCTAGTCATCATAGGATATATTAGACACTCTTTATCATAAGAAAAACAAATAAACAAGCTACCTTCATCATCCAAGAGCAAAGATACAATCTCTCTTGGCTTAAAGTCTACTTGTTTGAACTCGCCTCCAGAAATGACTACCTTTTGAATCTAATCATAACCATTAGCATAAGCTGGAATAAAGAAGTGCTTACCTCATCCTTTTGTTTAGCACGCTGTAGAATACGCTCTTCGATTGTATTCTTGGTGATCAATCGATACACTGTGACTTGTTTGGTTTGTCCAAGACGATGTGCTCTGTCCATGGCCTATGTTCCATCCCGAGTGAGTTGGTGAACACTTAGAGAGATATAGATAGATATATACCTGCTGATCTACAGTTGGATTCCAATCACTATCATAAAAGATGACAGTATCGGCTGCTGTTAAGTTAATACCAAGACCACCAGCACGTGTACTAAGCAAGAAAATAAAGATCTCTGGTCTATAAAGTATGGAACATGAGTACAAGGGACATGTACAGCCAGGAAAATACTTCTTCCTTGACTTGCCTTGTTTGCCAATCAGACACCATGTCACGACGATCCGATATCTTGGAAGAACCATCCAGACGGAGGTATTTGTATTGTCGGTAAGAAATATACTCCTCCATCAAATCAATCATGCGTGTCATTTGGAAGTAGATCAAACAACGATGGTTCTCTGTCTTGAGCTTCTCTAACAGTCTATCCAACATGGATAGTTTTCCGGAATCCAATACCAAGTCCTTCATGGCTACACATAAGAAGAATTAGCCATTCATGCATCCACAGCGTCTGTCTTATAGAGTGTGTATTTACCAGGAACCTTCATCAATGAGAAACCGTGACGAGAGTGGGGGACTGTCATGATACCCTGTCCATCAGAGTGAAGAAGAACCTGGCGTAGATTGGAAGCCTGTTTTCTTTCATGTCTAGGTATAGCATGTGGTGTACCAAACAAACAAGCACGTAGGGTAGGATTGAAGAGTAGTTCTTTTTGCTCTCGTTCAAAAGAGGCATCAGAACATAAAGCTTCAATAGGAATAGCACGCGCCTATATTACAGATCAGTAAAAAAGAACAAGGCAAAAAAAAAGAGGGACTTACACTAGGCATATAACATTGTCCAAAGAGTTGAGTAAGATATAACGAGCTTTCTGTAACGTTTGTCAATTCCTTCATAGCTCCACCAGGGATAATATTGAAAGAAGATGTGGGAGAGACAGTTTCTGAAATGAGCAGACTAGCATAGGTATGAATAGGTGCCTCAGGATAACTAGAAGAAGAAAAAAAGACCATTAGACATGTATTAGCTACCCTATACTTAGTCCACAGACTTACCTTTCTCTGCATTGATACATCTGTCTTCGTGATCGCTGTTCTTTTCTTGACAAGTGGTCCAACCACCTTGCCAAAAGTGATTGTTTAAACGTGTAGTTGGCTTCATGAGGTGTGGTATCCACAAAGCGAAGGAAAGAAAATGCTGCATCTAATATCCTATCAGCCACTTTCCTTTTTTTCTCTCTCTCTTTCTCGAGATCTCTCTTTTTGCTTACCTGGTTCTCCAGACAGCATGGACTCATGAATTGCATTAGGCTGCCATATATTCATTAAATTATCAAGATAGTAAGTATCAAACCCAGCATTGGACTCTGGGCCGGGCACTTTCAATATACCACCATTGCGGTATAGTCTCTTTGGAATAGTGTACTTTATCGCACTATGTGGAGAGTAAGGACAGTACAAAAAGGACTCTTTGGTAAGAGATAGGGTAGAGTTGAAATCACAAAATGCAAAAGGAGATTGCACATCAGCACGCTCAAATAACTCGGGATGATTGCACACCTAACCAAATATGTGGATTCATAAGAGTGTGTTGATGGAGACTTCAATAGAAGAACAATGGATTTACCTTTCTAAACTGCATCACCAAGTTCATTAAACTGTCCATACTCTCAGTATCACCCAAGGAAGTTGCTTTTTCAAGGAGCTCAGAAGTAGATATCTTCTCTTTGAGTCCTTTGTAAAGAGCCCTTTGCCTTGCTGTAAGATCACAAAACACTTCTACTTCAATCTAATACAATAAGCAGGATGATCTTTTGGTGCTGCACACACTACCTTTTCACCCAATTCATGCTGGACATTGCGCTTAATACGTCTCAACATGAAAGGTTTCAGAATCATATGAAGACGTCTAAGTTGGTGCTCATTCAGAGTTCCTTTGTTTTCAGCATGACTCTCAATGTCTTTGGAGAACCATTCAGAGAACTCCTCGTGTGAATCGAATAATGTCGGCATAATAAAATGCAAAAGAGCCCACAACTCTATAGAATAAAAGATCAATACTATCGCTAATTACTTGAAGAGAGATGCTTCACCTTGCATACTATTTTGAATGGGTGTACCCGTCAATAATAGACGGTTACGACAATGGAAACCCAGAAGCTGTTTCCAACGTGCACTGGAGGAACTCTTAATAGCCTGGGCTTCATCCAGCACCATGTATTGCCATTTTACACGTTGGAAGTAACTGACATCTGTAAGAACCTTGCACCTTATTAGGAAACACAGTCATAGCATCCTACTTACAAGTTGATAACTAGTAATCACCACATGGAAAGGGGCATCTCGGCCATACAATTGTTTTCGATTCCAGAACTGACGCAACACCTTACGATCCTTGGGATTACCCCAGTAAGGAAGAGCCTACAAGGAAATGAGTCATTCTATCTTTCTTTCTGATTTTAAATATGGACAATTACCCTGAAAGAAGGTACAAACCGGGAGATTTCCTGCTGCCAATTATGAAGGGTGGAGGCAGGAGCAATAACAAGGAAAGGACCCCAAATATTATGCACTTCTGCCAAATAGACCATCAATGAAATAGATTGTACTGTCTATAATGCACAATAACATCCTGTCAGACCTTTTTCCCGGTATGTTTTCTATTACTCACTTTTCCAAGACCCATCTCATCTGCTAGAATACCGTTGATGCCTTGCTCATACAGATTAGCAAGCCAATTGAGGCCCTTGAGTTGGTAGGTCTTTAATTGACACATCAGCATAGTGGGCTGTTTGACTTCTGGTCCTGACCCCATACTTGTAGGTTCTTGGAAGTTCATCGAATCCACTATGAACCATAAAGGGGGATATAATGAGTCAAGGATTTTCTTTATCATTCCACTTACATTGATCTTGACTCACTGCAATGCCTGAAGAATCTCCTGCAGCAATACGTCTTTCCAATGCACTCTCATCAAAAGCACGAGTTGCTTCACGCTGTTTTGCCAGTGCATTTTGAGCACCCCGTCTTGCCTGCTCTCTCAGCTTCTTATCATCATCTACACTCTATAAGTCTATGCACATCCTACACCTTCTCACTCACCTTCATCAAAATCAACCTCACCCAATTTCTCCTGATCATTGTCCTCCATTTCTAAATCAACATCCTCATAACTATTGGACTCTGTTGTGCCTGGTAAAACAGCAGTGTCTTCATCCTCTCCCATGTCCTGCTTAATCTTCCTTCCAATGAAATGACTATAAAGCTCTGTCTGGGTAATCAAAAAGTTGAGTTTGCGTGCTTGTCGTTGAGCTTCTCTTCTCTCCTCTTCCTGTCTCAACCGATCCATGGCTTCTTTTTCTGCCTTTTTACGCAACTCTCGCTCTTCTTTCTCATTCTTCTTCCAAAACACAAGCATCTCTTTCATGGCACGCTTTGCCTTTGCTTGGACATCACGGTTCGCACGCCCTCCCTTGGTCGACGCTCTCTTGGCCTCCTTTTGACAATACTGGGCAATCTTTTTACAATTGCCGTTGCGTGTGGCCTGGACTCTTGACAAGACACGGGCCATACGAGGAATGTCTTTACGAGCAATGCTCAACCATATCTTGCGCCGTTCATCCTGGAGTTTACGCTGGGAGGCCTTTCCGGATTTAACAGATCGGTAGTGGTGGTGGTGGTAGTATTCAGAATCACTTTCTGTGTCTTCGTTACTAGACAAGTGGGTGTGGGCTGGTTTTTTCAAAGGAAGTGTACGTGGATGCTTTTTATGGACTTTGTAGTGTCCGTTCAGCCCAAGGCCATGGTGCATACTGCGTTTTGGCATGCGTGTGCCATAGCGCTTTTCAAACAATTGTTGTAAATGTTCTTTCATCTTGGCACAGCGTCGCTATAAATCATCACAATAAGCACACATCAATGGCCCCAACTCATTACAAATAATAATAATAATAATAATAATAATAATAATAATAATAATAAATGTGTCACTTACAGAACGCTTCTTTTCATAGGCTTCAATTACATGTTTCCTTCTACGGTGCACCTGGATCATATACTCCACCATTTCTTCCTTGTGGGCTTGCAGAATATCCTCCTCATCTTCATCCGATAACCCTAATTCTTCAAGGGTTCTTTCGTAAAGACTCTTTTTCTTGGGAATCATCAGCTCGTGGTCACTCTCTTCTCCGGAAGAATCTTCACTCAAATCATACATTCCCTTGATAAAGTGTGTTCGGGGCAAGGGTGTCTCGTATTGCATACGGTGATGCATGGGTGTGAAGATGGCCTGAGTTTCTTCCTCTCTGCTTTCGGTAAACCCTTCTGTATCTGAAAACTACCAAGAAGAAGGAGGTTATTCTACAAGACAGGCGAGTGGGTTCATAAGGAAACCCCATATAGGTGACTTACACGAGCATTGGCCAATGTACTGGCAGTAGATTGAATCAGAGGAATGTCTTCTGTATCTGTATCAGAATCCGCCATGAGACTCTTTTCCTCTTCTTCTTTTTTGATCTTTTTTTCTTGTTCTTTTGTTAATGCTGTTGTTGTTGTTGCTGCTGGTGGTGGTGGTGGTAGTGCTGCTGCTGCTGGTGGTGGTGGTGGTGGTGGTGCTGCTGCTGCTGGTGGTGGTGGTGGTGGTGGTGGTGCTGCTGCTGCTGCTGGTGGTGGTGGTGGTGGTGGTGGTGATATTGCTATTGCTATTGTTGATGCTGCTGTGTGTGTGGCGGTGCTGGCTGTGATAGGAGGAAGAGGGAGGGTACTGACAGTGATTGGAGGAAGAGAGGTGCTGGCTGCTGTTGCCATGGAAATACTAGGGACAGGCCCAGTAGTGACTGTTGCTGCTACAGGCAGAGTGGTTGCTATGGACACAGCAACAGGTTCCTTTTTATCAGGCTCTTCTTGATCCTCTCTCTCAGAATCACTATTGAGTAAATTACGAATGCCACTGCTGCGAAAGATAGACACATGTTCTTCCTTGGGTTCTGTCGATGCATGGTAACGCGCAGAAGCTAATTGATTAGCATAAGGTGCACGCTCGGATGTATCTGAAGAAAGCAATTGAGAAATTGACATAACAGGTGAGGAGATGTTCGTTCTATCATAGTATCCCTGCTAAAATTCGTCAGTTGTGTCCTGTAGTAATCGATGAATCTATATGTTCTTTACTTACAGTAGCATGCTCCATGAGTGCCAGAGGGGAAGTCTATAATGTGAATATGCAGTGCTTTGAAGGGGTGATTGCATTACCTCTTCTGTAGAAGCAGCACGTATGGGATCATAGGCCTGGTATACGTGATTCTGAACATAACGCGCATTGAACGGCTGGGCAGGTGTTCTTGAAGACGCATAGTGGTTGTGGCTGTGGTTGTGGTTGTGATGTGGTGGTGAAGACTGCAATGATGCTGTGGTAGGTGGCTGTGGCTGTGGCAGTGGTGTGACTGTAGGGGTGGGGGTGGGTGCTGGAGGTGGCAGGTGGGTGTGAGGATGGGTGTGGGGGTGGCCATGAGGTCGCTCTGTGTACTGTCTATTATCAGACGCCCATGGACTAGCAGCAGGATACGTGTGAGGATAAGGGTCTCGATTATACTCTGGAGAATGGTTATAAGGGTACTGGGGTGGGTAATTTGTAGTAGGCTGTCTTGCATACACATCCCATTCTTCAGCAGGAGGTGAAGTGCGAGGATATGTAGGAGAAAACCTCGGCGAGTGATCTGACGGTGCTGATGTCTGGGCAGGTGGGTGCAGTGGATGATCCGCGGGTTGTTGGTGTTGCTGCCGATGTGAGGACTGATTAGAACGATCAAAAGTCATTACATGTATTGCAGCTACAGAAGACGCAGATGCAAAATATGTGAAAGAAGTGAAAACAGGTTGGAAGAATGAGTGTTTAGTACACACGTCCAGTACGCACGTCACTTTGTGACGCCGGCATTTGAAGAAGAGGAAGACGATTGGCTATATGCACCTTCTACGCGTGTGTGACTCGTTTAAAGAAAAGAAATAGAATGTTGTGTTTTAGCCCCTTATTATTGGTAGACACTTTTTAATTAGAAGAAATAGCATTGGCAAGTGTTTATTACTTTTCATTTATTGTATTTGTTATTAAAAATGAAAGTACAGCTGATTGTTACTGGCATCATTCCCCCAAAAAACTTGAAAGTCCGTCAGACTGCCCAGCGTACTTGTATTAATCTGAGTGTGATTATGGGTGTCTCCAATGACAGAGATTGGCGAGACACTAAGTAAAGATAATTCGAACACAGTATAAAACATACCGTTCTACAGTATAACAGCTGCACCTTCAAAACATAATCTGATATTCTTACCGACTTGTGGGTTAGAACACTTTCTGGACAAAATAGCAGGTATTGAGTAAATAGAAAGAGCTCTTTTTATTATTATTATTTTCTACAGGATGAAGTTCACTCTGAACATGAAAAAAAAGAGGGTCTATTCAATTTCTTTTTTATATTATGTATTTAATAAGGATAGTATTTAGATAGAAATATATGGTTAGAATGCAGTGACAATAGTAGAGTGAGTAAATATGGCTGTTGATCCTATGCATGGAGGGATGACTAGAATCGTCAAGGGGACAAAGTACAAACTCCAACATAATTTATATTTTTTTATATAATTTCTGAGAAATCACCTTTTAAGAATGGCTAATACACCCTTTTGATTGGCTAATAGTGTTTTGGGAAGATGTCTAGATCAGCTAAATATTATACACACTTTCTTGAACAAAGATGTTAATTCTAATTATATACTCGGTAACTTCTTCTTCCTACAGAACAGTTAGGTTGGAATAGAAATACATGCTCAGTCAATGACCAAAATGTCAAGATAAGCACACTAAAACACCACTGTCTCAAATTGATGTACAGAAAAATAAATCACTTGCATTTATTTGGAAAGCCCTTTTATCAGTATAGAGTAGATATGTATGCTAACATTAGGGTCACTTGAATTTAATACGGCATAACCAAGACATGCTGAGAAGAGATATACTAAGTGATGTACAGGATACAGTTACTTTAGGTCTTATACATTAAAAACAGGAAACTAACAGTTAACAGTTTATAAAAAAACAGCTACAAAATCAATGGTATTGAATAAAGCATCTATGATAAGTCATAACTTATTTAATGTAGTGGATAGATATTTTAGAGATAGTATAAGAGTACAATAGCCTGCATTAGTATGTGTAATTTCTGGTGGTTATTTCCTTGAAGTTCTTTTATCTGTAATAATCATTAGATTGTAATAGTTCAAATGTCAAATGGAAGAATGACAAAGAAGTTGAATAGAAAAGAACAGACTTACTTGTACGTCGACTAAACAAACACTTTTGAACCTAAGAAGCCATTAATGACAATTAAGACCTCTTTACATGACACTGGTTGGAGATCGGACTATTCATTTGTTTTACAATATCTTGTTCATAATATCAATACCATTGTCTCTCATACTTATACATTCTCCATGTATACATTGATCTATCTACTCAGTAAAGATGGATTTGCTTTGAATGAATGCATAACCAATGATTTCTTCCGTGAGGTATTTTTGTCTTTCGTTAATAAGCAAATCAGAGAGGGTGGTGCTTCAGGTAAAATATGCCTCACACCCAAGGTGCATCAAATAAGAGAGAAGATCAACCCATTGAAAGATGACTACTGCCACTATGCGTTCTACACTCCAATCAAAATAACCAATACTCAACAAGTATCTATCTATGAAAGCACAAAGATACACACATTCTACATTTTAAAAACAAAAACAAAAACAAAAACAAAAACAAAACAAAAAACAAGAGATATATAGGCAATAGGTTTGATCTTTGAGGTCATGTCAATTCAAAATCAAAGGTCAAGGTACAATAGAAACTGATGGTGTGGCAGTGTCGGTAGTCAAGCAAAACTTTATATCGAGATGTTCCTCAGGTAGTAGCCGCAAACTGCCTATTGATGAGGATTACATTGAGTCTATTGAAGAGCTATCTCAAGCTACATTATCAGAAACAAAAGACAAAAACTCACTTTTCTCCCTTCAAATGGGTGTTCAAACTAAAATTGTATAAAAGACAGGACATTGAAGCTTTGGAATCGTAATCTCGCCGCTACATTATACTTTAGACATAGTCTGTTATCTTCAAGGGAAAATGGTACTTGCCCAGAGTGCTTTTGTAGATATAACAAAAGAAAATATGACTTCAAGGATACAGCTAGAACCAAGAAAAGGTCCAAGCCTATTGGTTTATTCTCCTCCTCCTCCTCTTCCTCAGTGATCACTAGAGTCTCGGCTAACTAACTGATGTAAACCCATGCTACAGGTAAACTATATAAAAACATAATGGAGTGTGTCTTATTGAATTCTGTCATGCAAAGGATATTACAATGTCTAGTAATATAATGACGATAAAATGAGAATGAAAATTTCATTGGAAAAATGATTGATAGGATATACTCATTCAATCCACTCTGTCCGCTATTTCTCTCTTTTTCCTTTATAGCCCACGATGTTTCCACTGTGCTTGGCTGTAAATTTGTGCTAATCTTGTCACACAATAGATTTGGAGACCAGACTTTGATAGTACAAAGTCATTGCTTCTTATGCTGCTACAATTACTTTTACTGTTCTTCTACTCTGCCTCTCTCATAAGTACCTCACCCATGTTGGTGTTTTTTTTTCTCTTTTATAAGTTCATTAGATAGCATATGGAGGTGTACCTGAAAATACAAATGTGATAGAAAAGACAGTCACTCAACAGTCCAACCCAGAAGTTCTATAGATTATCTTAAAACAGATCTGCTATTTCTCCCTTGCTTCCTTGAGACACTGTCCAGAGAAGACACAGGATTAGAGAACAGATAGAATCCATTGGATCTACTGTTAGAAACAGGCGGATGAATGTACCTAGATAGATTGGTCGGAGGATCCTACTGACATACCATACCACTGCTACCTTCCAACTCCCTCCCAGACATTACTGAATCTCTTCTGTATTCTGGATGTTCTATAGGAGACTATAGCATTCTGTGTTAGTCCAATGCCATGGAGAGTAGGGAAGAGAGAGGGCTCATGAAGGAGTCCAGCCCAGCCCAGCCCAGCACAACATAACATAACATACATAACATACATAACATAACATAACATAACATAACATATCATATCATATCATATCATATCATATCATATCATATCATATCATATCATATCATATCATATCATATATCATATCATATATCATATCATATCATATCATATATCATATCATATCATATCATATCATATCATATCATATCATATCATATCATATCATATCATGTCATACAACAAAAGATACCAGGCCTCATTGTCTTTATGTTTTCTGTAGTCTATATGGGCCCTACGTTGTGGTGTAGTGAGGACGAAGCCCACCACAGCCACCACAGTCAGTGATAGTAACTGATAAAGAAGAACAGCCCAACACATATATTGAATAGAAAGAATAAAAAACCAATCTTCTCCGTAGAGAAGAGAATAAGAAATTTATTTTACAGAATAGTGCACTTCTTCTGTCGCTTGGGAGGTGGTGCGGGACATAGCACAGCACGAATAGCTTCGTCAAACACGTTCTTCAGACCCTTTTGTGTGAGGGCTGAACATTCGAGGTACTTGACAGCGCCAATGTCTTTTGCCATTTGTAAGCTCTGGGAGTAGCTAATGGGTGCCATGTGCTTCTGACGCAGCTTAGCAATGGTTTCTGGGTCCTCACGTAGATCCAGCTTTGTGCCGACAAGAATCATGGGCGTATTGGGTGCGTGATGGCTAATCTCAGGGTACCACTGTTACAGGAATAAATACTCATTTTGCCATCACATAACACTTACTTTGGTCTTTACATTCTCAAATGAAGGTGGACTCACTAGTGAGAAACATATCAAAAACACATCCGTCTGTGGGTAAGAGAGTGGGCGGAGTCGGTCGTAGTCTTCTTGACCGGCTGTATCCCATAAGCCTAGGTTAATAGGTTTTCCATCCACCATCACATTGGCCGAGTAGTTGTCAAAGCTAATTCAATGTAAGAGAGCAGGCAAACAAAGAAGGCTGCACCTTACACAGTCGGTATGTATTCTCCCGGGAAGGCATTGGTTGTATAAGAGATGAGCAGACATGTTTTTCCAACAGCACTGGAGATCATTCGTCATCTGTCTTTTTGAAGCGTTCTCTACCTGTTCACTCTTTCTTGTCCACTTACCCATCACCCACGACGACACATTTAATAGCCTGCATGATATGACAAAGTTAAAGAAGAAGAGAATAATAAAGGCTGCTGAACCCAACAAGTACTCAAATGGAGAAGATGGAGAGATGAGGTGTGAGGTAAAGGGAAGAAGTTTTTTTTTTGGGAGGGGGGAGGATGAGGGTGAAAAGGGTGAAAAGGGGAAGGAAGCTTAAAGAGTGAAGTGGTTCAACAGCACAAAAAGGGGAGAAACCCTTGGTCAGAAAAGCGAGACTTTTACTATCTACACCTTAATTGATATTCCGCGTGAAAGGGCGGGCAAGCGACAGATGAACCTATGAGACTGAGTGCAGAGGTCCGCCTTGATGGAACGAGGCCCCCCTCTCGCGTTGTAAGTGTGGGTGTGGGTGTGGGTGTGGGTGTGGGTGTGGGTATAGGTATAAGTATAGGTATAGGTATAGGTATAGGTATAGGTATAGGTATAGGTATAGGTATAGGTATAGGTATAGGTATAGGTATAGGTATAGGTATAGGTATAGGTATAGGTATAGGTATAGGTATAGGTATAGGTATAGGTATAGGTATAGGTATATGTATAGGTGTAGGTATAGGTGTAGGTATAGGTGAATGTAAAATGAATGTAAAATGAATGTAAAATGAGTGCAAAATGAGTGCAACTGAGCGGGTAGGTGTATGAGTCTATACATCTATAAGCATATACAGTCGCAAATATACTTCATTATGAGTCAATGCTCTCTCTCTCTCATCTATAGACAACATCAACATCATAACACAATCCCAACTCATAGTACATTAATCTCATAAACCACCCATACTAAAAACAATACAAGAAACAGTGTGCAAATGTGTAGTGCAACATTAACGAGGTGAGCACAAGTATCAGTAATAATAAATCCCGAGATATGTCTATTGCTTAGCTTTAGAGAAAAACACCACTGATAATAACAAAGCTGTCTATGATAGATTATTATTACTACACACTCAAAGATTTTCTGGCCTTTAAGCGGTGATATTTGTTTCCTTTTGTATAGTTAAAAGACTCACCTTTTATGGAAAAATAATTAAAATCAAAAGGTTTATGGGTATACTATTTATTATTTCCTTTTGTAGTATACTTCACTATCAAATTGTATTATCAATAGAATAAAGTGTTGATGAATAGAGTTGTTTATTATAATAGTATAGCTAATACTATAGCATGACTATAGCTACTGACTAATTACATTCCCTCATAACAATAGAATCTATACCCTAAAGGCCTTGTGCTTTATATTTGGGAGATAGATACCACTAGAGAATATACCCTAGATACCCTAGACAGTATAGAAGAAAGAAAAGACCACCTGAGACTGACTTGAAAAGAGTCTTTACTTGCCTAATATCAAAAGAGTGTATTAGTAATAATTCAATCAAGAGAGATAGTATGCTTACCTTGTACTCCATATTTGTCTCGAGAATGATAAGCCATATATCATCTATTAGAATAAGTCAGTACTATATCCTGCCTGTAAGAACGGTGAGCTTGATAAATTCAAGAAAGTGCAACACCCCAAGACCCTTCAGAAGAGAGAAGAATCCTACAGTGACATGTCATGGTCTTTAAAGGTAAAAAGCTTATAAATATGATAGTCAAAGAAAAGACCAATAAGTTTATTATTATTATTATTTTATTTAGGTGCAAAAACCAACAATGTTTGAAGATCATGACCAAAACTGTTGGAGTTTCTTATGAGATGATTTCTCAATACTTTTGGAATCAGGACATGGCAGCAACATTGAACTTTCGTCATGTTCGTTTTTTGGGCTAAGAGAAGAAGGCAAACGACCCAAATGCTTTTGTTGATCCAAGACAGTACAGTCTGTTGGTACCAAAAGAAAGGAGTCACCTTTAGCTAGTGGTATCCAATCCACCAAAACATCAAAGAAGAATCCGGTGTAATTATCACTGCACTACATCAATATACACATAAGTCTTTTTTTGAACCATACTACATTTCTATACTATTTTATTCCTCAAAAATGCACCAATACTTTATGAAGATAGTGTAGCTATTGCTATAATAGGCAGACAGAGTTTGAAATTGTTCATTTAGACAGCAAAAGGCTTTTTCAAATATATTAGCCAATTATAGAAATAGTGTGATTTTATTGTCCGTGTATTTACTTTTATATCCCAAAAATCTTTAGGTGTGTAGCTACTTATTACTTATTATGAGACTTAACCTATCCATACATACACTCTCTCATGACGAGTGTAGATCAGATTGCTCTTATATATCACATGATCAATAGGCACTCTCTATTGATCTTCAGTCCATAACCCCTTCACACATCTACTATGCTCTGATCAAGTGTGGAGAAGAGGCATCTGTAGATACAGGTGCAGTGAGCTCTGATCACGTGTAAGTCTATCCTTTTTATACACGTGCACGTGTGCCTATCTAATAAGATGAGTTAAACAGCTTATTGAACTGAAGAACCCACTCACTATCTGATCTCACCTATAAGAACGACTCTCTTTATCGAGAAAGAGGACATCTAGCAATACATCTATAATATTATTTGGCTATAAATACAGTATGTAGACCTTTATTTCTATCATAGTTGCCATGACAAGAAAAGAGATTAAGTTACTCAAAACTCCCCACCTTTCTCTTTGAATCCCCTATGTCACTTCTTTTGTATTGTTTTTATTTTTTCCATTTATGCTCATCAATAAACAGTTGAATTGCACTAGAAATTAAACTAAAATATCATTGGACAGAAAAAGAAAAAGGCAGAAGGATTGTTATTGTTATTGTTCTTGGTAGGTAGTGTAGGCAGCAACAAGAAAGATGGACTCTGAACTATCTGGTCATTCAGTTTAGCAGCGAGTCAAAAACAGATTCTATTAAGAACATTGTTTTTCAAACGGGCATCCAAGTACAGTTGTAAATTGCACAAAACAGGGCATTCTCTTGTCTTGTTGGTATAGAAACCGAGTCATTGTCCTTAAAAAAGGAAAAGCCATTCTGACCTGCTTAGTGTTTCTAGGAAAGACTATTAGCACTTTCATGTCTTGTGATAGATTACTGCATCTCCTGACAGTGGCTATCATTATAAGAAATTACAGCCATGTTTCTGTTGGTATGATAGCACAAGAGGCTCGTGTGTCTTTGGATTTACAAAGAGCAATGACAGCTGTTGGATCAAAGATAAACATACCACAAGCGTTCTCATTCTGTACTTCCAAGATACTAACCTCAGAACAAACAGGTACATTGTTTCCCTTGCACAGGTAACATTCATCATGGCGGACATTGTAGTGATTGAGCTTCATACTATAAGCCAGCAAAGCCTTGTTTTTCTTGGCCTTGTAAGGAGTAAACAGTTCTTCTTTTGTTATTTGATGGCTTGACTTCTTTTCCAAGAGAATCATTTCTACAGTGTCAAGTGAGCTTATTTACTAAAATTAGAGCTTATGCATCCGTTAATATAGCATGCTATAATGCCCTCAATAGCATATCTACTACTGATATTGCTGATACCATTTATTCCAGTCAATCTTTATTTTATTTTTACTTTACAGACAAAAAATCCTCTTTAGTGTCCATGAAAATGGCTAATTTCTCTCTTTTTACTCATGGATAGAGTTTTTTTTTGCTTAAAGAATGCCTTTATTTCATCTTCTATAGGTGTAAAATCCAGTTCTCACCATCAACGCTTCTTTATAAATGAGATTTCGGCTCTTTGACGCTTCTCAAATAAATTTCCGTGATCACAACGGTGGTAGCTTATTACTCTTTAGGGAAATCTCGGGGAAGTTTATCGCGTGTCGGTCATTTAAGATGTGTGTTAGTACCACAGATAAATAGCAGTTCACTTTTACAATGAACCACCACTTGGCTATAAATTAGTATCTCTAATACTTTAGATTCATAGGCTTGAGTCAGAAAGTAAATCTGTACAGGAATTTATACCTGTTTCTTTCTTTTTCTTTATTTATTTTTTATTTGACTCAGTGTAGACACCATTGAATGGGAGAATTAGGACTGTACAAACACACCTCTTATGATTAATCTATGTAACATTATCTACACTTTCTGAAAGATCAAAGAAAGCAACAAGGTTTTCTTTGAATAAAAATGTATCCACAGACTTTCCAAATAGGCGACCTGTGGATCAGCAAACACGGCATAGAAGACAAATAGAGTAAATGTTTTTACTTCAACAGGGGTATACATGCATTACACCAAACTTTTTTCTGGATGCATTTAATATAGTTTTTTAAAAAAGACTTGAAGTTCAGCCCCAGATGGAAGCTTTGCAGAGAGTTGTTTTTAAATTAATTAAGACAATGAACAGGGCACAGTTTTTATTTATTTATTTGTTTTAAATTTATACTAAACGATAACTGAATAAGTTCTGCTAAAAGTGATAGTTAATTGGAATCAAATTCATTTTATATAAAAAGAAAAAAAAGAAAAACCAAACATATGCATAGATATAGACATAGATATAGACATAGACATAGAGTCTTTTTCTAGCAAAAGACTATTATTATTTTAAATATAAATGACAAACAAAAAGGAATTATAAAAACAAACAAGTGTATTTTTCCTATTGAAAAGATTAGTTATTACTTTGCTCTCAACTACCTTGCAGAGAAACCAGTAGTAGAACAGTGTCTTGTCTGCTCTTCATTGAAGGACAACACTGCCCAGTATGATACATGTCTGTTGATAATGATTTAATTAAGTCCCTACAAGAAATCAACAGTAGAACTATAGAAAACATACCAAAGCATTCATAGTGCAAGGAGAAAGAAATAAGAATACCTATCTCCACATATCAACCATTATGAACTATAAAAAAGATAAACAAGTACCAGTAGCCTTTGGCGATCTCATTTACTGAGTTGACCAGTAAACTGATTAGTATATATGTTCAAAGTAATAGTCTCTAAACTGAGTCAAACACTTTAAAGAGTGGTGTTATGGTAAAGAACTCGTTTAATGATAGATAGATATAAGAAATAAAGTACTAATCATCAGCATAGTTTATATTCTTATATAAAGGTAGATAACCATGCGAGTTAAACATGTACTTTTAAACGGAAAGGTGTATCTATAAGTGTTTTATTTATATTTTTAATGAAATGTATAAAGTTATTCCAAACCTTGAATTAAGGTACTAGAAAACAGTGAAAGTGATATATTAAACCTCTACTGAGTAAGAGACTATAGTCTATTTGTCTTTACTTTCAATTAAAAAAGAAAAAGGCATGAGCATTGGCTGCTATTAAGAAAGGCAGCAAGAAATTGAATAGAAAAAAAAAGCCGAGATACTCTTTCATCTAATAGCATGTTGCATTTAGTTTATTTATTTTTTTTATTCTTTATTGAATAGGTCGACACGTTATTCATATTGTATTTAGAGTTTGACTTGTCCTATTGATGAAACTAATCTCATTAATGGCGGAACATGGAGCTTATTGTGCTCATACTTTCAAACACATAATATAGTGAGTTGTAGATAAATATATCATAAATCGTGATTATTA